>JAMZAV010000810.1:0-256705 GCA_024449915.1 Sweltsa coloradensis
AAACCAGTTGGAAATAAAAATTTATTTTCGAGAAACAATTTATGAATCAAGTACACAATGCTTGTAGTCCTTTAGCACAATTTGTAAATAAAAAAATATTCTCTAAAATGCAAGAGTGAAATCAAGTCGATTTCAATAGTTTCTCGCTCGTTCATATTAGAGTCTATGACGGTATATTGGTACTGCTATTAACATGAAACTATGAACACGTGGATAAACTTATTACAGATCAACAGCAAACAACGAGAAGTAAAACTAGCAAGTTGAAGGTAATAGATTTTTTCAATATTTAACTACCAAATTCATTAAATCTACTTATAGCATTTGTTTCGGTTGGACCAAATGAATAATATAATCTTGAGATTAGCTTGTTTTAAGTTGAACATTATAAGCAGAAATATTCCTCAGATAACTGGATTTAAAGTCCAGATTAAAGTTGATGGAACACGTCATACTTAACTAACTAGCAGATAACTAAAATTTCCTGGGCCTGGATTCTCAAAACGCCTAACTAAGACGTGTCTTAACTAGGACACTCTTAAGCCATTCTACCGACTTAGGACACGGATCGGTATTCTCAAAAATCTTAGCCCGTATTCTCGAAAGTGCCTAGCGCTAGGCCCACTGCTAAGACGTGCAAAAGATAGGTCAGCTCTGCGCGCGTCTTAGCGATGTCCTAGTGAACAATGGCGGCGACCACGGAAGCTGGCTGTACCACCTCGAATGTAAAAGACACAATTAAATATGTTTCTGTGAGCAGATTTCAATTAGAGTGCTATTTTTGGATGCAGAAAAATTTGCAAATAAAAGTAAAACAAATCATGTAATTCAACATTTTGTTTTAACAATAAAGGTAATCTAACCTAAAATTTGACAGGTAGGACCGTTGGAGTATGCCCCCCTAGCCCTACGCTTACGTTTTCTTTGCTTTTAAAACGTTGTTGTGGTAAGATTTGCAATTATAAATCAATGCAAACGGTAGAGAACTATTCCCTGTACGTTATTCATATTGCTTATACGCCCTAGAGACCTAAAAAGACTAGGGCCTAGGAGGCTAGGCAGGCTAGAGCATTGGCTTGCAAGAGTTGCGCCCCCTTCTCTTACCAGTAGGCTAAAGGCCTAGGCCTAGGCCTAGCACAAGTAGCCGATACACCTACAATCCTATAATATTAAAAAAATATAGGTACATGAGGCCCTTATAGTAAATCACTAATTGAAATGAAATGCTGAGAGGCTATAGGCCAAGGCCTAGCTAGCCTATCCCCAGGGAGGGACCTAATCCAATAGAAAGGTCTAGGCCTAGCCTAGGCCCTAAGCTGTAACTTTAGGTAGGCCTCCTACTATAGGCCCTAGAGGTAGCCTACTGGCTATAGGCCTACATAGGTTCGCTAATAGGCCTCTGGGCTAGCTAAGCTAGGCCTAACTGTCGTCTTGGCCAACGCGGCTGCAACGATAGCCCTAGTCCCTAGGCCTAGGCCTATGACTTGGCTTATGGCTAACAACTGCCCTAACCTGAGCTCTAGGCTTCACCTACAGCTGTGTCTAGGCTTAGGCTTTTAAGTAGGCCTATGATGCCTACTTCATATAGAGTACATTTTATAAGTTTTAACTCATTAATGCATTACGAACCGCAAAGCGATCTTTCGTATATTGATCATTCGCGGCTGCTGCTAACCGAGTGACAAGATTAAGCGCATACTAATAGCTTGTTGTATCTCAGTGTAGGTAGGCCTATTTAGTTTCAATCAATTTAAGTCAGTAGGCCCTACTTCTATGACTATGAGCGGTGAAACCTACTGGCAGCAGTAGGCCCTAGGTAAACTGCATCCTTTTATTTATTTCTAACAAGATCTAGGCCTAGTAATTATTTAATTGCATGAACAATTTTACATTCTGCCATATATAGTGAATATCAATGATTGGTTCTTGTAGGTATGGTAGATATAATAGCAGCTAATTTTTTTATAATCATAGAGATTAATAGGTTGGTATTAATCTCTATGGTAAAATAAAGATAATATTAAGATCCCTCTTAATGTGGACAAGTAGTAAATTTTAACAGAAGTGAAGAGGTTCATTGGACAGTCTCTGGGACTGGAGCTGGGAGCTGAAGGGAGCCCAGAGGTCCAGCCACTGATCCTGTCATCCTGATCCAGATTAAACACATTATTTTACCTTGTAAAATATTGCTCCTACATGACATATTTTAACATTTATAATTAAGGGTTGTGTTCTCTGTAATATAGGCAGGTATATCTAAAATATTTGCTTAAAATTGAATAATTTTATTGGTTATTTATAGTCAGCATGTTAAGATAAGCCATTTGTAGATTCTAACAATGTTTGCCCAAATATAACTACCAAACAAATCAACATGACTAGGCCTACAAGTACAACTAAAATGAAACCCACTTCCAATGCAATTCCACACACTAACATTTTACAGTTACACCATACTGTGACAAAGACAGAATAAAATTGGGCTAAGCAAATTATTCTTAGTAGGCCTAGGCCCTAAAATCATTGTCAACTAATTTGAAGTTAGTGGATATAGTAGGACTGGTAAGCACTGTAAGCTAACTACCGGTCTCTAAAGTGTAAATTTGTATTAAAAAAGTAAAATAAATTGTTTCCGCTTTGTATTTTTGAAACACTACTCAGGCATATTGTCATAATTCTTCAATGGGTTATTTTTGGTAGACTAGTGACACATGTCTAATAACAATTTCCTTTAACAAGATAGTACCAAGTACATACCGGTAGTACCGTCCTATGCTATCCACCAATTGTAAAAATTGGTTATAAGATTGAAATTTTTCATAAAATTTGGTGATGTGTTTGTCTACAGGTTGGGACTTAAGTAAACATATCATTCATAAATGAGTATGCATACCTTCATGTTTTTATGCATTTTCCATAAATTTTATCTAGTTTTTTCTTAAGCCTACTACCTTCTTTGACAGAATTTGGAAGAGGATCATTGAAAAAAAAATAGTATACAAATTACTGGGTATGTTTTTTAATTTTTTTTTTAATATTGTAAGAAAATGTTCCTGATGGTAGCTAGTTGATACCCTACAGTAGGCCCCTAAGTGTACAAATAATTTCACCCTATAGGCCTACCCAATTTATTTTTTGAAATTTAAATTACCTATATTGTTGTTTGCTACAGTAAATTAATTTGAAATTTAATTTTACTAAATCTGCAAAAATTTCGGAGGTAGGCCTAGCATGAGAAAATTAACAATGAAATACATTACTATTTAATATCAAACAGAGCCTACTAACCAACAAATTTACAATTTTACTTTACAATTTTAATAATTGTAGTCAGAACCGAATATAAAAATGAATAATGATGAATATAAAATGAATATAAAACAATATAAAATAAATATAAAATTATGAATTTAAAATGAATATCAAATCAAATACCTAGTTAAGACAATATTGGCCTGCTGTAGATTGCTACAGGTCAATTAATGTTTGATAATTATTATGATCAAAATGTTTAAAAAAAGTAAATTTTAAAATATTATTTGAAACTAGAAAACCCGTTTCTAAGTATATGCTCTACATGTAGTAAACATTATTTATAAATTGTGTAGTCCCTACTGTTGAATATGTTACAGTTTTGTGTAACCCACTACCCAATACAAATTGTACATAACGCCATATTAAGGGCTATTATCTTAACATTATGATTTTCGTTTCACTCATGACACAAAAGTGTTCAAATAAATAGTGTTTTATGTAGTAAATTAAAGGTAGGTGAAAGGTGTAGAACTTTAGGTAACATGCTGGTAAGTCACTGGTTAGTGCTGATTACTTCTAGTAAAATTAAAATGCAACATAAGGGGGGGGGGGGGTTGTAAGGAGACAGTAGGTTGATTGGACCATAACATACATGTAAGAACATTATTTCAATGAGTTATTTGAATCATTAATGTATTGAAGAGAGCATGGGTGTTATATCAAATATCACCCAGTAAACTATTAATTATTTTCTAAACACATGACAAATTAATATTGGTAACTCACTATTTAGTTCTGGCCACTACTAGTAACTAGTAAGTGTTGGTGTGGTGGAATAAGTGGTTGTAGAATGGTCATTTGGTTAATAGGATCAAAACATTTTGAAATATAATTTCAGTTTCGTTTAATAAGTAATCATAATGTAGATAATACAAACTAATACCAATTCCCATGTTAACCTCTTCGAGAGTGAGTTCTCTAGAGTGAGAAAACTGATGTGTATGGTCAATATAGCACCCCCTCCCTACAAAAAAATTAATGAAGGGGGAGGAGTATTGAATAAATGTCAAAATACATTAAACAATAACAAGAATATATGTATTCCTTATTATTGTATTAGTATAATTAACATTAGAAAATTATATTTTGGCAAGTTTGTTGATGTGCCCCCCCCCCCCTACAACCCACACGCACACAATAATGTGTGGTGGTGGTGGTTTGGGGGGGGGGGGAGTGATTGTGGTAAGAACGTAGGTTGATTGAACTAAAATATGTACAAAAATATTTTTAATTTTTAATTTGAATAATCAGAAAATTTATAGACAAAATCAGCCACACCGCATGCCTAGGTTAAGGGGTGGTTAAAGGGGTTATTTTACTAGGAATGACATATCGCCTTGCCTACTCGAGGGTATTTAACTATCATTATTATTTCCCATCATGTCAAATTTATGCATGGTAACTGGAATGCAATATTTTATAGTATTAGTGAGGACTGTTCGGTACCAATTTTTCTTTGGTTGAAAAATAAGACATTGTCCGCACTTTCATGACTATCCTCAAATAAATTGATTGTAACTATGGCCCCAGGGTTGTCGAAAGTGTGAAAAAACAACATATTACTATTTACTACAAAGGAACACTGAAAATTCTGAAAAGGATTTTTCCTTTCTTTCATAAAAACAACATTCAAAAGAAATCTGATAGTAACTTTGGGGCGTGGGCTGTCAGGGGTGATTAAAATTTCCAAATTTTGAGGATTGTAAATATCTGTACTAGTACAAGCTGAATTTTCCGCTCTTTCACAAACAGAATTTGATCGGACGGTAATTTTGGGCACCCCCCGAGTTATCCAAAGTCAGATAAGTTTTCTCTTCCCACTTTGGATAGCCCTGGGGCCCAAAGTAACTGTCTGAGTTTTTTTAAATTGTGTTTTGACGAAGAAATAGAAAATTTCCTATTAGTGTAGTCCTTATTGCACCATTAATCAGGTAGTCTGTATCCCCACTTTGGTTACCCCTGGGACTCAAAATTACCACCCGATTTTTTAGAATTATATTTTTGTGTAAGAGCGGAAATTTTCCAATTTTCCTAGTCCCGTTTCACACCTTTCTTCTACTTATTCTACATATTTTTTTCAACTTTTGGGCAGCCCTGCCGCTCAAAGTTACCATTAAATATTTTTAGGATGTTCTTTAAATAAAAGAGCGGAAAATTTCCGATTTTTCTACCTAAGGTAAAATAGTATCACATTTTGCACTATTCTTCTGCTAAATGCCCTCAGTATATAGGCAACAAACCCGACTACAGTAGAAAATGCAAATTTCGCGCGCTTTTTATAACCTACTCCTTATTGGTCCAAAAAAGTCTATATTGATGACGTCATCTATGACGTAATGCTACTTTGTCTTAATATTTAGGACACGTCTGAGATTTTCTTAGGCACCTTTGGGAATAGGGCGTGACTTAGCTAGGACGTCTTAGGAACGTCTTAGTTAAGATGTCCTAGTGGTGTCTTAGTTAGGACACGTCTTAACACTAGGACACGTCTTAGTTAGGCGTTTTTGGGAATACAGGCCCAGGAGCTTATAATTTGGAGCAACAGGTTTTAAGTACAAGTATATGTAGGGCCTACATTTGTTTTTACATTGCAAATTAACTAGACTTTGAATAATGCAATGTACCTGTTTTCGACCGGTGTTTTTAGTATATAGTATTTTATTATGTATATTATACTTATGCGATCTGGGTATCTTAACTTAACAATATTACTTCTCTAAACTTTGTGAACGGGTAAATTTCAAGATGAAAATTTACAGTAACGTAATCTTGAAAGCGGTTAGCTATTATATTCTTAATTTGATTTACTGTCGGTATCCTGGTCGTCGTGTTGTTTCTGCGGGGACGACCGTATTGGCTGATCCACTGCACAAACCCGGTCTAACAACTTCCCTGCCTCGGGTGGGGAATAACGTGTAATTTGTACCTTACGTAAAAATACACTAGTCATAAATGTAATTTCCATCAGGCATCAACTTGGCAAATACATTGCATAAAATAACTATGGCAATAAACTTGATATAATAAACACCTTTCAAGAAAAATGTATTTATATTTATTTATTTATTTATTTATTTATTTATTTATTTATTTATTTATTTATTTATTTATTTATTTATTTACATATTTACATCAAGATTTGAATACAGCATTACTTACATTTTATTTCAAATCATTTAAATAACAAGAACATTAAGATATGGTTACAAACCTGTTTCAAACAAGTACGATACACCTTGATATTACAACATTTAGCCCATGATAAACTCATTTAAATGTGTATGAAATTTGAAGGTGTAGCGTTGTGGATTGCCCACCAACAGTAAAAACAAAAACTTTTTTATATTTGATTCATAAATTAATTGCATTTAATATCCTTTTTATTTGTTACCGAAATTGTTGTGTTTAATGCATTGTTGTTGTAATATTACTATTTCAAATAATTACTTAAATGTAGTTCATTGTAGGGTCTGCATCTATGCAATTAGATTTATTTAGTTGCCCTCCTTTGTAAATGCACCGGTCCAAGCCGTGGACAAAAGTACGTGGGTTCGTATCCCCCATTACGACATTGGATTTTGTATCTTTCTTCCTTCCAATGTTATCACAACTCCCATTTTTGAAAAATATAATTTTAAAAAATAAATAAGAAAGAGTCTTTTTGGTGACTACTAGGTAGGATAATTTGTTGTGAGGTGAAGATAGTTTAGTCAAGGGCTATACTGAACTCGATACCAGCATTCGACTTTTGACCAAAAAACGCAGATAAAAATATTTTGCCGGTATTATCGGTGGGCGGTAACGAATAGGCAAACGATGTAGTTTAGTCTCACATGAAAAGTCCATGAGGAAACTCTATCGTTTACTTGTCAACCACTCGAGAGTGGAATCAGACGTGAAACAATAACAACAAAACAAGTATTCCAAGTGGACCATGTATTACCGGTTCAAATAAAATAACTAACATTTAATTTGGACCAAGTTGGAAGCTTGTAATGTCTAGAGTCACTCAGTCGCAAGGGCATATATTAAAACAACGACGTTAGTTCTTTCTTATCACTTCCATAAGAACCAACGACATATTTTATTGATATAGAGCGGCCAGTTGTAATATATTACAAAGCAAACAGGTTAGGAAAATGAGGTTATGTTCAAGCCAGCATGTTTCGTAGATCAAAATCCAAATGATGTGCATAGGGATTCAAAGGTTCCGTGAAGAACATTTCTAAAGTTAGCAATCTTGAAAAACATAGAAGGGGTTCTCGTCATCCATTTCCTACGTAATAGATAGAGCTATTAAACTGTTATTTAAATCGTTGATCAATTATCTATCGTAAAATCTAATGTCTGTATCAAATTTGCTTTAGACGTTTATAGCACCATTAAATGAATATTAAAACATAATGTGTTCGTTTGAAAACATTGTCACAAAAGTAATCAAATCTAGTAATCAAATTATCGTCATGATGTTTGGGGCAGCAGGTGTTCCGCAAGGTGTCCGTCTCTGGCCGCTGCTGTTCTAAATGACCCATTGGGCTTGTTCAGCTACCATTAAGAAACTATCGACTATGTAATAATAAGACAGGTGTTTTGTGCAGTAGGAAGGGTAGGGTGTAGACGAGTAGAGTCACACTTAGTAGGGCTCTATTACATATTGTCAAGCGACGATAAGAATATTATTATATAAACACCTTGAAATGAATGCGTGCCGGCAGCGGCTGGAGGTTGGCGCGGACGACACGGCAAGTGTGACACGATCGGGGGGAAATGTAAGTGGTAGAAACTAGAAAGAACTGAATAATTGCTACGAGGCGCGAGGAGGTGCGATCTGATTGTGATAAGGCGAGATGGCCGACGACTAAGACGCACGACACGACATAAGAAGGAATGCATCTGTTAAAGACAGTGTTCTTGGTTTATTATTCAAGCAAAGATAATTAATCAAGAAGACCTAAACATATTTTGACGAAAACATTGAATTGCATATTTTCGTTGGTCTTAATCATTGTTAATGCAGTGAAATATGGCACCAAATGATACAAGGGCTCAAGAACACGATTCCAAATTAAACCATTGAATTAAAATACATCTTTCAAATTCCGCTGTCAACTTAATAATAAACATTTATTTGGCTTATTTTTTATCCAAGAAAATCGGCAAACATAAATTTAGCTTAAAATCCACTTTTTTTTTACAACCCAGAACTTGTTTTAAACATTATAATGCATAATAAATTTTCTAACGGACACACTTTGACGATCCTCAATATCCCCACTAACATATTTCGATGTTAATAGTTTGTTTTCGTTTAATTTTACAGTTTCTGAAAATTAAGTAATGAAAGTTCTAAAAAGTTTTTTAAACTAGGTACATTTACGTTCCTCAGTTAAATTGTTGCATTCTTCTTTATGTTACTTAAAAATCCAAACAATGCTAAAACAAAAAAACAGTTAATAAAATTGAGCCCATAGTGTTTGAACAAGTTACAATTCAAACCAACGGTCTTAAACCGTACACAAAATAAATTTTTAGGTATATGGTAAGATGAGTGTGATACCACTAACCCGCAAAACTTAACAAGGTGGATTAAATTCTGCATGAGTCAAATCGTATCAAGAATAAGACGAATCAATCCCCAAAGAAAAACAAAACTCACAACGATATTTACGTATTTATTACTCGGTCCCACCTTGCGACAGCAATTCAATTACTTCACATGTCTTGGTAGCTCACGACGCCACCCATGCCTTAAGCCTGGTATAACCCTGAGACTTCATACAAGCATATAATACTCACATCTGCCGTTATGAATATTTGCATGCTGCATAGATACCGAGCTCCTGTTGCGAGCGATGTACCCTGCAATTAATATGCTGTCTCCTACCAGCATTCAAATCTCCAGGTTAGAATCTATTAACACGACAAACTTGCGATATCAACAGCGAGCTATGTTCTAAAAAATGGCTTCAAGTAAAGAAAAGATGGATATCATTATGAATTTTATAACCCTAGGAGGCTATCGTTACCGCGAAATTGGCAAATTCATAAATCTTGAACGTGGGAGTGAACCAACACATAAGGTTTTGTGTCTTTATTATGTTAACATGCTAGACGTATGAAACATATGGAAGTTGCGTGGTTAATGTTGCTCTGTAACTGAAGGGGTGGACAAACACACTGCGAAGAAATTCAGAACAACAATATAGGGTTGGTTGTACTGTTGTACGAGCTCGAAAAAAACAGATTTGAAGCAGAATGCAAAGGTTTATTTCTCATTCCATTAATCGGGAAACACTCCCGTAGGTGTAATTGATTTATGCAACGATTTAGTATGGTTCAGTTGGAAGATCTATCGTTTTGTCCAATGGGGTAATGGTTTGCATCGAAATGATAAATAAGAATGTGTGAATGGCACGATCAGAGCATATTTTCCAAATAGTGCTTACATTTTTTAGTAGCTGACTGTAAAAATGCCACCAAAGGGAGGTGATTTGTAGTAATTTTTCAAGCATGTTTAAGGAGAAAATAATTTTAAAAGGTTTAACCCTATCGGTCATTTGTCAGACTGGATCTGACAAGGGTGGTATGTACACTATACTACACACCAATGAAGAATTAAGGAAAAAAATTGGGAAAAAATTGATTAAAAAATTTATGGATGATAATTTTTATATACAGTTCCACCGCCTTCTAAATATTTTTAAAAATGACCTGAAAGGGTTGCACAATGCGCTCACCCTTTTAAAAAATCTACCAAAAAATTTAAGTTCTGGTGGTGAAAATTGGGGGTCGGAAAGTGTCCCTGAATGTAATTTATGTTAAATTAGCTGTATTTGTCGATCAAGCGAATTTTTAATTTAACATTGTAAAAAAGTTGGCCCGAGCTTATCCAACCGTCATAAAAATTATATTTACAAGAAGTCAAAATAGGTCAACTCCAATACATTAGTTACAATTTTATTTTTATTGTACACCGCAATTTTTTCCTTTGGCATGTCATGTCAAAAGTTTCTTCAGAATAGATAGATCAAAAGCTGCCAGCTTCTGTGTCAGTTTAATTAATATTTTATAACTGTATATTTTCTCGATTGAACGAGATAAGAACAGAATTAGAACAGGTTACGTAATAACGCGTGGGATCCGACTAACACTATCATATTTAACCTTGAACTGATGGCGCCGTAGATTTATTTAGCTAGTCTTGTGTGGATGTGCGTGGGTTTATCTGGACCACAGCAGAACCCAGTAGGTTCGATACCAGATCAAGATAGTAATTGTACACATTGTAGTCAACTTCACTTACTTTTCAATCAGTTTGTCAAATTATAAATCAGAAGGTCTGATTTCGTGTCCTATTAATGTGATACCTTTTGAGAAATATTTAGTTGACACATTGGGCAAAATGACCTTTTTCAACCTTTCAATTTATAGTGAAAATTGAAACTCTCGTATTCTCAAACAAGGAAAATAGCCTTAATTGTTAATACACTTATTTTCCAAAGTAAATTTTTGCGCGCAATTGTCATTGATACATTTCAAAATTTTATCGCATGCACTTGATTTGTGTAAATATACATAATTGTAATTATAGTAATAACAACAATATATAATCAGTAGTTATATAGATGGGGTGTTATGTTTATTTTAAACATTTGAGGCCCAAAGCATTTAGACGGGCCACACATCAAAATGCGGTCCTCAGTTTGGGCGTCGTTTACTGCATTGCATACACACGTGTTGGTCAACTGAACACCTGCAATAATAATTAAACGTTTGTTTCCAAAACCACACCATGTTAAGTCATGGTTACCAACTTCCCTCAATTAGGCTCTGGCCCAATGGTGCACCATTGACCTTGCAAATATATTTCTACAATAACCTGAATAAGTCCACCAAACTCGTAAGTGCATTGGGCCCAAGGAAGTGGAAAGTGATAGGTTGAAGCGCGCCACATCTCACTTCTGAGTTGGTTCTGACGACGCAAAACACGACTCATTAAAAGCGAAGAAGATTTTTACATATAAATTACTTTTGAACCTGTTTTACCACTGCGTGCTCGAGGAAAATAGCCAGAAATAAGTATATATAACTTGGAAATTTAAAAAGGGGAAATGTTTCAGAATGCAAAATATAACACGAAAAATTGGCACATAATGTTGAATAATACAAGACCGGAAAAATGAATGCAGGACATTAGTAAATCGGCCTGTAAAAACCACTATCCGAGAAACATTTCATTACAGGTTGCAGACAGTAATTTAGATTTACTTTTTTTGGGCCAGTCCAACTGTCTTTTGGTATGCATTGGGTTAAAACTTCAGATTGGATGCCTGATACTTATACTTACTTGTTGGCCCTAATGAGAAAATTAAAATTGTCATTGAAGGTTTTATTACAATAATAAAAGTTGAAAATGGTTCAAGTTTGAAGCAACTCTGAGTAAAATTAGAATGAAAACAAAAGAATTTATAGAATGTACTATAGAAAGGATGTATCTTTTGACTTTTAACTTTGACTTTTCAGACCAAAACTGGTGAAGTGTGAGTTTTTAATTCAATGTCTTGATTTTTCCTACTTCTGATTGCCCCACACAGTTTGGGCCTTAAAAAGTTAATAAATAATCGACGCGGCAAAAATAAACCACAAGTATTGGCCCTAATGAGAAAATTAAAATTGTCATTGAAGGTTTTATTACAATAATAAAAGTTGAAAATGGTTCAAGTTTGAAGCAACTCTGAGTAAATAAGAAAGAAAACAAAACATATTTAAAGAATGTTCTATAGAAGGATGTACCTATTGACTTTAACTTTTGAAGTTTCAGCCCAAACTGGTGAAGTGTGAGTTTTTAATTCAATGTCTTATTTTTTCTACTTCTGATAGCCCCACACAGTTTGGGCTTTAGAAGTAAATAAATAATCGACGCGGCGAAATGACCCGACAAAATAATTTTAATTCCGGGCAGCGAAACCCTTTTCGTTTGAAATAACTTTTTTTTAATTCTGTGTTCTTGTGGCAATTGTTTATGTGCAACAGTGTATGGTTTTGTATTTTATGCCCTATTAGTTGAATCTTACAACCAATGCAGAAGGTAAAGGTTTGGGTTTATTTACCAGGTTCGTCATTTTGTAAACGGCGACTTTGAAACCGTCCACTTTCCTTGTAACTGAAAGGATGGGCAAATGATAATTCAATTCTGTTAAACAGTTTGAGGTTATGGTTCACTTAAGAGTAGAATTATTGATTCAACAATGTGCACTACTTTTTCTAGGTTTACACAGACGATATTCCGACGTAAAGGCCTTACTCTTTACACCGCATATTACTGAGACGTTCACTGCCGTAAACTATGACACAACCAGGGAGGAAGAGGAGTAGTTACATCGAGACGCCAATCTAGTAGCTCAGGGCGTAGTCAGAGTGATAATTACCGCATAGAAGCCCATTTGCATTTCTATTCCCTTAATTAGTTTACAATTTAAAATTCCATTTCAGTAAAAAAAGATTTAAGTGATCCCCTTGAGTGATGTAATAAGAACTTGGCCATGGGCGCATTTTTGATGGCATTAACTATTTTTTGAAGGTTTTTTTGCTCACGAAGAAATGTATAGTTAGTGGAGGTTGGCAAAAGCTTAAAAAAATCCATTAAAAACTATTACAATTACTCCACTTGACGTTAAAATTGCTTATTAGTGCACGTGGTTAAACCGTCGTGCTTTGACGTTAGTTTAAAAAAAGATATTGCACTATTATAGCAGAAAAAAAATTTGAAAATCATTGACACACAGCCGTTCCCCTTTAGCCGATGAGTAAGCGACGGCCTCGCTTCGCACGGTAGGGTTTCTTAGCTTGCCTTCTCGATATAGCAAACGAAAACCGGTCCAAGAGGTTCCGTTCCGTACAATACCCAACTAGTGGCGTTTTTTTACCTAATTTTGGGAAAAACGTGGGTTTAGTTCCCCCGTGTGGGATTCTGCTAAACGTTTTCCCCCGGGTATTTTTCCCCAAAACATACGAAATTTGGGGCCTCCATTTAGTGTACCCTACATCTACTTGACAAGAGAACTTAATATTCGAACCCCGATAAGACAGTTTTTTAAAAATTTACGTTATCGTCATCTTCACCACTTATTGTATCGATAGAAATGTAGCTTCAATAGAAAAGTAAGAACAAAAATCAATCAAATTAAATTTTTCCTTTGATAAAAACTTTCGTTTGCAAGAAAAAAACTTGTTCGAAAACCTTTTTCTCTACCCCCCCATTCGAGATCTTCACCCCACCCCGTCAACTTTGTCAAGCATTGTTTAGAAAACAAACCGCGGTTTACTGTTTATAAAAATAACGAGACTCTCAAGCCAAGAAAGCCCATATTTCCCTCCCGACAGTGTTACCCGAGCTTTAGTGACCGAGCGCTCGACTCGATTGGGAGGTCCCGGGGCGAACTCGCGACTGAAGTTTTTTTCCGGGTTTTCCTCAGTCGTTAAAGCTTATGCAAGGGATTTAGTCCCCTCGGGCATCCTCACAATTGTCTATCCGCAAATTTATAGTTAGTCCCAGAAGAGGGTCACAACCCCTTTTAAACGGTGTGTATAACTTTCACTACAGCGGGGTCTTACCAAAATGTAAATTTTTTATACAACGCCATAGTCAAAAAACCGGAAAAATTTCTTTTAAACTACCTAGAGGGGATACCCCTGTCAATAAATAACTTCAGTGGAAGAAAAAGGTAAAAAAAATTTTAGTGTTTTTATTACAGGATATGCTTAGTGCTCTGTGTAGTCAATACAGTGTAATAGTTTTTTGTATTGGGCGATGAAATACTCTAATTGGCACTATCAGAAGGTTATTCTCCGGGTAAAAAACTCCCCACGACTCATTACAAACTCGGACTCGCCCAACCTCCTATCGATATAACCTGTTAACTTTGTAATGGGAAAGAAATCCCATAAAACCTTTCATTAAATGCCTAGGGCTCTCCAACCAAGTCAGACATGGCGAACCAGTGTCCTGTCTAGTGTCTACTTCCAATACCTGCATCTGCCATCCTGTCTGACCCATTGAATCGCCAACCCCAGCCAGAGAGGTGACCGTTATGTGGAGGTTAGTCGCCATATGTGAACATGGGCATGCGTGAACATAAGCGAGACATACAGCTGCACTTCTACAACGGACAGTGCAAACAGTTTAACATTTTTTTTAAATTTATAGATTTTTTCATTTACTTTCGGGTATATATTAGATAATATATCAGTCTTATCACGTTTTGTGTAATTTTGGGTTATCCAAATTGATTCATGTATCCTCAGAAAACTGCTAATTGGATATAAGAAAGAAGGTTGATTACTGTATTATTATTCAGTAAAATCTATTAATACATTGTCACGTAATGGTAGAAGGGTAAGCTATTAAATAAAGACCTACCTACATATGTATGAAATTAAACGTGACAGCTGTAAATTTATGAGCTTGGATCGGCCAGAGAAAGAAGAAAAACATAATAGAAGCTTGGCCATAGATCAGTGAAGCTGGCAGATGGATGGTTCAAGTAAAATTTGGAAGAATATCGAATTTTGTCGTGGAAAACATTAATTCGTATTCAAACGTGATTCTAAATGTCAAGGAAAAATACTAGAAAGTTTTGTCATGGCAGAAGTCATACGAATGCATAGCCTAAAGTTTTTGATGTATTGGCTAATTGTTTTGTGATATTGCGATGAAAATTATTTTTCGTTGACTATTTTAAAAATATTTCTTCTCGAAATTATTACACTAGCTTGTTTTTGGATGAGCGTAGCGAGCGTAGCGAGCGAAGCGAAGATTCCATTTCACTACACTGGAGAAAAAAATCCGGAATGTTTTTTTTTTTTTCTTTCTTTTTTTTTTTTTTTCTTTTTGTATTTTTGTCTGTTTGTCACACGATTCCGGCTAAAACCGATACTCCGATTGCGATGAAATTTTATGGAGGCCTTCGAAATCTCTGAACTTAGAACTGCCACGTTTTGAGCGCAATCGGAAAATTTTTCTCATGAAAATCGCAATTTTACGATTTTTTCGATTTTTAAAAAATTTCTTCGACTTATATCACCTACATGCTTTATCGATTTTAATGATTTTTGCACAGAACCTTTATTTTATGAACTAAGATATTTTTGTGAAATTTGAGCGCAATTGAAAAAATATTTATCACAAAAAACGAAATTTTACAGGTTTTTTCTTTTTTTAAACAATTCTTTGACTCATAACACCTACATGCTTTATCCGATTGTAATGATTTTTTCGCAGAACCTTTATTTTATGAATGCATATATTAGTGTAAAATTTGAGCGCATCGAGAAATTAATTTCTTATAAAAATCGCAATTCTACGATTTTTTAACAATTACGATTAATTAAAAAAAAAAAAAAAAAAAATTAGGTTAATTTTTAATTTAATTTAATTTAATTTAAAAAAATTTCAACTTAGTAATGATTTTGCCACAGAACAACAGAAAATTCGCATAACACATGGCAGCTCAATGCACCAATTACGCTCATCCAACAACGCGGCGGGACTTAAGCGTTTCCTAGTTTAATGGTATATGGACACGGAAAACAGTCAACTTTCCAACGCTTGGTACTTGGTAGTTAATTCTTTCAATTAATTCCTAAACACTTAAACTTTACTTGGTCGCCGGAAGAAGGGTACACCGGATAACATTAAGTAAACCCGAAACAGGAATACATCCAAGAAAATTATTACATACATATTATGATTTCTAATAGAAAAATACGGATATCCATTATAAACCAACTGAAATTTAATTTTCTGGGGTGAAAATTGGAGGACAAGAAGTGTTTCACGATGTATTATAAATTTCGCTAGATTTGGAGATCAACTGAATTGAAATGGAAAAATAATTTTATAAAACATGGCCCATTGTTTATTTAACAGCCTTAAAGTTGGATTACATGCTGTCCCAAGATATGTCGCACAAGCGTAAAGCGCGAACCTCTGATGCGGAAGGTCTAGAGTTCGAGACCCACCACCGGCAATCCTCTATGGAAGTTTATTTCAAGGTTTTCTTCAGTCGTTATTGCGAATGCAAGGAACATCTACCCTAACCCCAAAATACATAGTCACCAGGAAGAGGGCCATACAATAATTGGCCTTGGGCAAATTTCCACAAGAAATTTTCAAAAACAATGTTTTATTGATTTCATTGCAAAAATAAATAAATAAAATTCTTCGACCGTTTGAGTAATAGAATAATAGTGTCCATATGTATTTGGTTCTGGACTTGCGAGACCCGTGGCAATTTGTTCAGTTCATGTACTCTCTGGCATGCACGCACGAATGTATAACTCAGCTGGTCTGGTGTTGGGTGGGTGTACCGTGTGTGATCAGATTGTCGTCCCCCGCCGAGTGTGTGTGATGTATGTGTGTGTATTGTTGCACACTACATCCAGTCGCACGCTGCGAGGGAAGATGTCACACACGCCGGAGACAGTGTCTCGGACAGGGGGTGTACAAACATCTTAATATAGGACATACGTTTTTAAAGGGGCTATTACCCACAAACAAATTTTTACCACATAAAAAGCATAAAGACATTATGGCTAAATGACCATTTAAAAAATTATATCTTGTAACTGTGAGTTTACGTGAATTTTTCAAGTTTTTTTTATCCAGAAATAATTGTTGAAAATTGGCGTTTTGGGGAATTACTTAAATCTAAATAAATTTCTTAAAATTTTTTGTTCCACCTAGATACTAGAGTATCGTACCACGTACCAATCTAAAATAGCCCTTTATAACATCGTGTCTGAAAACTGTGCCAAAATATACACTCAAACGCACAAAAATATACCTCCGAAAATCACTCCCTTTCTTGGTAATCAGCATATTTTGACCAAACCACTTGCCCAAATTACAAAACAAAATAGAGCGGATTTACATAAAAGGCTGCTGAGTACGTCAATAATGGACAGTATCTTTTTGGATCAAAATCCCCCAAGGTCATGGAACATAAAAATTTCCCCCATGTTATTTCTTATGGGAGATTTTTTGCCGATGGGACCTCGCTCGAAAATGACAAAGTTTTACATTGTTTCGGGAAATGGCGAACCCAATCATTTTTCTGTTAATTTCTTAATTCAAAACTAGTTAGCCTGAATAAAATATATTTTTTGAGTTTGGTAGTTGTCACGGACGCAGAAATAAAGGGTTCCACAACATCATTTTTCAAATAATGAACTGTATAGGATTTTGGATTTTGTTAAAGTCTCAAATTGTAGATCGTGGATTGATACTGGATGATTAATATACGATATTGATAATCTACGACTAGAGCTGTTCATGTATGCTTTATTGACTACTAAGTAAAGTTCCATACATCGGATTCTTATTCGGCCGAGCGAATATCTATTTGCCAACTATCAACATGTCCTATTACCTACTGGTAAAAAGTAGAGAGAATATAAAACTTAAATGTGAAAAAAAAACAGACAAATCCATATTATAAAGAATGTCTCCTCGAACAGAACAAAAACGCAGAGGCCAGCAGTTGGTGCGTTAAACTCACTAATAGAACTCATTTTAAGCGAGGAACTTTAATAACTTTAATGAGGAGGCCACCTTTTTCGTTTTTTAGCAAAAATGTTTCCATTTCTTTAACTTGCACACAAAATGCACGAGGCAAAATATTTATACATTTTGAACTCATGTTTGATCCTAGAATCTTAGATAAAACTAAAATTTTATGTCGTTGATTAAAAAATACTATTTCTTGATGTTGTGTCGAGGGGAGAGGAGGGGGGGGGGGCGGATAGGTTGTTTAGTAATGTATTTTCACAAGGCATTAACATTAGGACGCAGAGGGCGAAAAAATATTAATTAAACATTAATTTTGTTATACCCCTGAAAGATATAGAAACACCAGAAACTGGAAATATCAACCATGTTGATGAAATTTATCTTTTCTTCCCAGCAGGTTATTTAATAGACCGGTCACATTCGACACTGTCCATGTGACTCATTTCCATACGCGTCCGTGCCTCGGTCTGACCGCGCTGATTTATCCCCTGCAAACCAGTAAATAATTGTTCTGACCATTAGCACCTCTTTTACAGAGGCTCCGTTTGCGATACATAAACACTTTAATGTCCGATTTGAATAATGTTTGAAATTAGTTCTCGTTTTCGGTACTGGGGGTTATTAGTTAACAGTGTGGATGGCGATGAACGATACCGGTTACTGGGTTAGCCAATGCACGGCGGACAGAGGTGTGTATGTAGTAGACCAACTTAGCGGTGACGTCACCACGACGGAGAATAGTATGACTCGAAACATGGACGGTTCCGAAAACTAGCACTAGGCCGGTTCGCTAAGCTTTTTCCAGTCGCGTTGATGGATGAGCTTTTAAGGCTGATAATCGGCCCAAATATCACGAAAAAATCGTCTAAAAATCGGGGGGGAAATCGTAAAAGTACGATTTCTAGAGAATATTTCTTCTAATGACTTTAAAATCATAATATATATCATTTCAGTGATTTTAAACGTTCCCATAAAGTTTCATCAAGATCTAATAGCCGTTTGCCCGGACGCGGCCCAAACATCACAAAAATATCTCATTAAAAATCGAAAAAAATCGTAAAAGTACGATAATCATAAGAAATATTTGATCGTTTGTATCAAAAAACGTGGCAAGTTCAGAGATTTTGAAGGTCCCCTTAAATTTTCATCAAGATCGCATATGCCGTTAATTGCCCGGTAGATCGCGAACAAACAGACAAAAATACAAAAAAAAACACCCGAGCTTTTTTTTTTTTTTTTGGGGGGGGGGGGGGCAGTGAAATTGAAGTCTTCGCTTCGCTCATCCAAAAATGTGGATAATTCTGATTCTCGGTGTCGTTATAACGTCAACAATCGTCGTCGTCAATTTTGTGTTTTTATTTTTGTTCTTATAGTTACGACTTACGTTAGACGAGTTCATTCTTCAGGCAACGTGTTGTGTTGTTGCAAAAAGAGTGAAAATTGGAAAAGTACGGTTTGTGGATCAGATTAGATAACGCAAATTATTTTATAAACCTTCTCGTTTCAACTCAATTTCAGTAAAGAAAATTGAATGCTCTATTTTGTACTTATCTTTATTACGTTAAAATAGCCTTCAAGGGTGTGACGTAAATATTTTTAATATCTACCATTATTAGTAAATGTAATTTATTTGTATTTTTTGTTTGGTCGACTATGGCTAGCCGACCTAAAACTAAATTATTTGTTACATTTGTATCGAGATTCGAGACAACGTCAAAAGACTTTTACGTGCAAAATTTGCCATTACATATAATAAAATAGCAGGTCCAAAATAGTTTGCAAGAAGGGAAATATTCTATTTTCAACACTTGGTTTACTTGTCAAGAGTCGATGATCTCTAAAGTGTTTCCAAGGACATGGTGTCAAATTGTTTATAACAATTTGTTTTAGATTTTATCAATACACAACACGTTTACACTGTATAATAAACAAGAGCCAAGTGTCAGATAAACAACACAAGACACACATTCTGTTTTGTTATTTAATTGTTGTTTGACGACGTGCTTAACATCAATTCAGATGAATAGTTTATTTTGTATAGGACGCCAGCCAGCTAGGGTAAATACATTTGTACGTGCACATTGTGTATTTTCAGGGGATTACCTCCAGATACTACACAGTTTAGTGTTTGTCCACACACGCGCTGTTTTGTGTACTCAATACTTGTACGCATTAGATTTCTGAATAAGGAGATGTTAAGGTTAGGCCTGCTCGTTTATAGTCGTATGTGGGGTCAGCTTACAAGCAGCTTGCACAATAAGAAGCACGTGTCATAGTGTTCATGCCACCTGTGTCACAGTGTCAGTTTCAATAGAGTGGAGGAAAATGAACCATAGAGAACGCATATTTGTAATCGGGTATTACTTTTTAATGCCCCTACAACTCCAAGCATGTATTCAAACAATACGATAGTAAAAAGGTATTACATTCATTATAATGACAGTGTTGGCTCGAGCGTTAAGCACTTGATTCTGATTCGGGAGGTCCCGGGTTCAAAACCAGTCGAGACCGGCAATCCTGACTGAAGGTTTTTCCCGAGGTGTTCCTCAGTCGTTAATGCGAATGCTAGGGATTGAGTTCACCCTTAGGCGGGTATCCCACGATAAATTTAAATTTAAACTGTGTGTAGACTTTCAATTCTGTAGGCTCTTATGGAAGATGAAACAAAGCTGACTTAATATTTAGTGAAACGAAACTAAAACCCATGTTAAGTTTACATTGCGTCTATGCCCCCATTAAGTCGATCCAATAACGTAGGGGTTATGGGTTACCAGAGCAGCGCCCAGGTTAATACTCCGGCTTTCTTATGGGTTTCTTTATCCCAGTCGGGGGCATAAATTAATAAATCGTGTGTGTCAAATTTTAAATTGCTCTAATTAGGGAGTTCTTGCCAGGTAATCTGTAGTTCTATAGGGTGTTTAGATATATAATCTGGTATAATTTCATGCTTTATTAAAAAATGATTTTTCATCAGTCGGCCGCTATTTGATGTTTTGGTGTGGGATTTATACACATACCATCAAGACTGCACGCCAGTCATCCATTCGACGCAGCTCAATACATTTTATAAAGCAAGGAAATTTTGATGAAAAAGTCGTCCATCATAATATAAATGCATACATTCTAGAACGGTATACATTTACTAATTGAAGGGCTTTTTAGCATATAATTGTATTTTCGTGGTTTTATAATTTTAAAAAAAAGTTTGAATGGTCCCATATACTCGGCACCTCTGTCAGGAGTGGAGGCTTGAACAAGCATGTAACAATAACGATAAGTTCCCCCGTATGAAACACATCCATATGTCAACATTGCAAACCTGGCACTATACTCTACTAAATAGGCACCACTAGCTACAAAAACGGTACATTTTCTTAAGGTTCGCGAGTATGGTGGCGTTAAACTTTTGGTTCTCAGAAGAATTATCTTCTTGGATCTGTAGATGGGATAGCACAATAGTATGGGCATTATTTTAGTTTGGCGGGTTCACAAATCATAATCAGATGGGAGATGTAATGATATTTATCAATATGAAGCTAAAATAATAATACATTAGGTGTCGAAGAAGATCTCAGACATTGACAAATAAGATGAGAGTGAAGGATAAAATAATGTGGCCGTCAGTTTCTTGGATGGCTGATCAATGTGTGACGTAGGATATGAATCAGGTTCTTTTTTATGATTCTTTTTTCTTTTTTCTTCTTATTCCTCCCCCTCCCCCCCCTTTTTATATTTGATTCATTAATTGCATTTAATATCCTTTTGAATTTGTTACCAAAATTATTGTGTTTTAACTTTTAATACATACATACATATTAGTATTATTCAAAATATATTTACTGTAGTTCATTGTTGTGTCTGCATATCTGTGTAATTACATTTATTTAGTTGTCCTCCTTTGTAAATCATTTTTTAAGCTGAATAGGATAGACGTTAAATAAATAATTAAATAATCAAATAAATAAATAAATAAATAACATCAGTAAATCTCCCCCACCCCTTCAACCCCTCGAGTACAATTTAAATGGTGTGTACGCAGGATATTGCTATTGTAAATTGTAATGAAACAGTTACTTGGATAATATGAGCAATGTACGAACAGTTATAACGACCCTAGTAAGTATCTCTGTGTAGTTTGTACATTCAGTTCAAATGTAGAAATACACGCATCTGTTTGGACTTGGTTTGTAACTTACTTGAAGGCACCTTCCTTCCGAGATAATACTTTTTAAACCAAACACGTTTCTCAATTTGAACTTGAAACTGTTGGTATGTTTTAAAAATATTTTGCATAATATTCTAGTGGGCATGCAGCTGGAAAAGCACCGAACAAATTTTTCACACTTATTGGTGGTTTTATTTGTATTACTGTATGGTACGTTTATGTTGTTATTTAAATTGTTCACTACTGCCAAAAAATTAATTACATGAATAAGATAAAAGTAATCGTATTTTTGCTGAAATATGTATTTCATTACAGTAGGTATTTAGTTTGATATCCAGCATTATAGGCAAACTTCCTTATTTTTTTTAAATGTCTTTGACTTTGTTCTGTATTATACGACTATACTTTGCATGTTTAATTGCACAAATATTTATCATAATATTTTACATCACTGTCGCATTATTTTGCTGGTAAGACGTATATTTAGTGATGAGCTAAGGTTTTCACTTTCAGGGTGTCATAGTTGCATTTGCATTTATGCAACATTAGACTATTGAATTCATACAAGATATTTACCAGTTTACTATATTTAACAACTCTTAGATGTCGCACTTGAACGCAGCTGTGTTATAAAGCTCTTTAGAGTTTAGAGGAGTGGCGCGTTGTTGCTGGTGCGTTGTGAATTTTAAGCGGAATTCAATCTTGTCTTGTAATCCCTATATCAATATCCAGTATGAGCTATAGCATCTACTAGCAAAAAGAAACAAACAAATTGTCTTGTCAGTTTTAGTGCGCTAGGCCTAGGTGGAATACAAAACACAGTCTGGACACATGCAAGGCTAAGGTCAACCGATCGTCAAGATACCAACATGTTTGACTAGAGTAGTAAAACTATTTTTCGCAAACCACCATGGCATGGACATAAATAATGAATTGACACGGTAAAAATTGTAAGTGGAGGGTTGAACACTGAAAAACAAAACATTTACCAACCATGCAATACCTTATTATGCAAATAAATTCGATGCAAGTTCACCAAGTTATCAGCTTGTTAGTTGGTGCAAGTGGTACAATCGCAGTTTAATTTTCGATTTTGCCATCGGTTTAAAATATGCCATAAAATTATACACAAATTTCGATAGTGGGGGGGAAATTTTAAGGAATCACCTTCATGGACAAATCATGTAAACTGATACTATTAATTAATTGATTTTTTTTCAATCCCTTGTTTATAATGATGTATAACTTTCAATGTTTTATTCTTCTGTGGTAATGTGTACAACATAATTTTTTGTTTTGTAAAAATAAAAGTTTTCACTCCCCAGTTAAACTCATACATTTGGTCGTACGCTTTCCTGACAGAACTCATTCTTTTTACAAATTTTTTAAAATGATTTTGCATACGCTCATTTCACTCCTAGTTAAACCTTCAGTTTACTTATTGGTATTTCACCCTCAACTCCCATAATAATGTATATTTTTTTACAATAAAAGACATATTTAATTATTTTGTGTTTAAAGAATATCCTCAATCACATTCAATCAATCAATCAATCAAACAATCGCATTTAATTCCATGTCGAAAAATTCCTTGCTTGATGAAAATACTGAACGTATTATTGCATTATGAATTATGTACAACTAGGAAAACGCTAAAGTCCCGCCGCGTTGATGATGAGCTTTTTGAAGTTTTTAGTTTGCGTGGGATATCTTTACTTTTACAAGTGCTTTGTTTTGTTGCCTACGCATTGTAGGTGATTGTTACCAAGCTTCTATTGTTTCTTGTCAATTGGTATTATTTATCGTAAAAACTTACATTAAAAGCTATATTTCTATGGATTCTGGCTAACTTTTTGAACTTTTTCTTTCAAAAGGTACTACATTACCATAACCTTAATGTACATGTATAATATGAACGTTGTAGCCCTACCCGTTTGGTCAGAATTGGCCCAAATGGCTCGAAAATATCGCACAAAAAATCAAAAAACTTATATTAAAAGCTTTATTTCTGTAGATTCTGGCTAACTTTTTCAACTTTTTCTTTCAAAATGTACTACATCGCCATAACCTTATTGTCCATGTATAATATGAACGTTGTAGCCCCACCCGTTTGGTCAGAATTGGCCCAAATGGCACGAAAATATCGCACAAAAAATCGAAGTACGATATTCATGAGAAATATTTCTTCGATTGTACCCAAAAACGTAGCAAGTCTAAGTTCAGAGATTTCGAAGGTCCTGTCAAATTTTCATCAAGATCGCATAAGCCGTTTGCCCGGTAGAGAGCGAACAAACCGACAGAAATACAAACAAACAAACAAACAAACAAACAAACAAACAAAAAAACACCCGAGCTAAATTTTTTGGGGGGTCGGTGAAATTGAAGTCTTCGCTTCACTCGCTTCGCTCGCTACGCTCATCCAAAAATACTTGAAAATAGCGTTTTGTGCTATCGGTATAAACAAACATATTTGTGAATGCCACAAAAAATTGATTTAAATTTAACGTCCCTCGCTGAAAATCTGAATGGGCCGACTCTTCATACGATTTGTTTTTAAATTACCTCTAGAGGATCCAATCGATTACAGGTACGACTTACGAAGCGGTGAAGAAGCGTGTTGCTTCAACTCCATAATATTTCTTCTGAGATTCAATAATTGTCCATGAACCAGCATAACTCAAATAAAACAGCACACACGTAATAAACAAACCGTTGAAAACCAATCTCTACGCATAACAAATCCGTTAAAATATCCATTTTACGGTCATAATTTCAAAAGTTATTTTCGAAAACACAAACGTATTTCGTGTCGTGACTTTTCAATTTAATATTTTTAACTACTAGCTCGTAATGGTTATTAATAATAGGCGGGTCCAAAGACAATAAATAATTCTTACTAGTAAACGTTTCTCGGTTTAGATTGTAGCGTGCTCATCATTGAATATAGGAAACTGAAACATGGAAATGAGGCAAGTTCATAACTCCAATACACACACGCACAAAGACAGGACCAAACTCCATCCATCCATGGTTGTTAATCGTACGTATATGGTCTAGGCGTCGACCAGGGTGGTTTATAACAATTTTAATTTTAGCTTCCCCACTGAAATCAATTCTGCAACTGAGTTGGTCGACTCTTATACATATAAATATTTATTTATTAAACTTTCATGTGATACTTTGATAATTCCGTGTTTATATTCTAATTTTCGGAATTTCTCATTTCTTCGTATTCGTTGTTTTAGGCCCTAATTGGGAACGTCTCAGTACTTATTTATTTTTTTAATTTCCATTTCCATTTTTTCTTTATTTGATCAATTTAACCTTCAGGCTGTTTTCCTATTATTTTTCAGTTTCTAAACCAAATAATCTGAATCTTTGCAATTGACGTCATCACAGTCTGGTATGTCCATTGGGTGGTACCGTACGTCAAACGCAAATGTCAAGTCCTATCAGTGACACTTACTTTGTTTCCTAGCGATCCTAGACCCTTTTGCCATATCGTCATTCTTAATATTATCTACAGTTTTTAGTTTTTACTCACCTAAATATTCATGCATCAATATCCATTTTCGTAATATGACGACAGTAACCTTAATAAATTTAACCGACATTGTTGGCTCGAACGCTAAGCGCTCGACTCGACTGATTCGGGAGGTCCCGCGTTCGAATCCTGTCTACACCGGCAATCCTGACTGAAGGTTTTTTCCGAGGTTTTCCTCAGTCGTTGATGCGAATGCAAGGGATTAAGTCCTCTTAAATAGCCCTCGGAATTCCTTCACAATTGTCCTATCCGCAATATACCTAGTTAGTCACCTAAAGAGGGTCACACCGGTTAAATCTGATGTGTATACCCTTACCCTACAGCGGGCATCCTACAAAAATTTATTTAATTTATGAGTTAATTTAATAAAAAGAATTGCAACTTGACAACTACAGGTTGTAAACAGAATAAACCAAAGATGGTAGCTTTGTTTCTAGAGAATCTGTTTTGAGTTGTACCCCATCGACCGCTTGCTTTATATGAATCAAAAGAAATTAACTATTTTTTATAATCTTTTAATTATAATTATATTTTATTATCAATAATTCGATATCAAAGAATCCCAAGGCCTTTAAGTTGAGACGAAAAAGAGAACTAAGGCGGTACTGACAGGCATTACCTCACAATGGCGGCTATTGCATACTTTCTTTCTTGTTAGTAGAAATTCAATGTTTGTTATCCAAGATTCTTTATTGTACAATTATAAAATGTATGTGCCTTATTTTGTACACAAAATACCATAACTGTTTATTATAACTAGAAGAAATAGTTCAGTTGTACTTATTATGTATACCTTACTTTTTAAGTAAATACAAAAAGTTTCAACCCAAGCATATTCACACTCACACACAACGCACACATACAAGGAAGTCAGAACCAGCTACGAACATCTTCGAAGACATCCTCGTAAATATACATAATTCGGTCATTACTTATTGCCAGACTCATGCAAATGAACATAACGTGTTTCCACCTTGGACACACGGTATAAGCCGAGGTTGTTTATGCACTAACGTAAACTTTAAACTAGGAAAACGCTTAAGTCCCGCCGCGTTGTTGGATGAGCGTAATTGGTGCATTGAGCTGCCATGTGTTATGCGAATTTTCTGTTGTTCTGTGGCAAAATCATTACTTAGACGAAGATTTTTTTTAATAAAATTAAATAAAATAAAAAAATTAACTTAATTTTTTTAATTTTTTTTAATTAATCGTAATTGTTAAAAAAATCGTAAAATTGCGATTTTCATAAGAAATAATTTCTCGATTGCGCTCAAATTTTACACTAATATATTAATTCATAAAATAAAGGTTCTGCGAAAAAATTATTACGATCGGATAAAGCATGTAGGTGTTATAAGTCAAAGAGTTGTTTAAAAAAAGAAAAAACCTGTAAAATTTCGATTTTTATGATAAATATTTTTTCAATTGCGCTCAAATTTCACAAAAATATCTAAATTCATCAAATAAAGGTTCTGTGCAAAAATCATTAAAATCGGATAAAGCATGTAGGTGTTATAAGTCGAAGAAATTTTTTAAAAATTGAAAAAAATCGTAAAATTGCGATTTTCATGAGAAAAAATTTTCCGATTGCGCTCAAAAACGTGGCAGTTCTAAGTTCAGAGATTTCGAAGGCCTCCATAAAATTTCATCGCAATCGGATTATCGGTTTAGCCGGAATCGTGTGGACAAACAGACAAAAATACAGAAAAAAAAAAGAAAAAAAAAAAAAACATTCCGGATTTTTTTCTCCAGTGTAGTGAAATGGAATCTTCGCTTCGCTCGCTTCGCTCGCTACGCTCGCTACGCTCATCCAATAACTACCCGAGAAGTCCCGAAAATAATTCCCAGCGACAGCGTGTTGCATCTAAACGATCGTACGTACAGACACACCCAGAAGTGAACACCTGCACATACGAACAACGATTAATTTGATAACAGGAACCAATTATTTCAGTTTTGTAGATAACGACAGTTTGCATCATATCGCAAAAATATAGGCCACAATCTACGAGAGGAAGTAATTATTGCACATAATGAGAATAAAGGTATAGAACATTGCAACGCTGCAGGGTACACGTTAGTTTTGGCCGGTGTGGTCCTCTTTAAGCGACTAACTAGGTAATGTTTAGTAAGTAATTAAAGAATTACAGTGGCTGTTGATAGTAGGAATACTCGCTCGGCATGCGTTTCAAGCAAATTCCTGTTCGCTCGTACGACTGACACCACAGATGTATGGAATTTTGGGTAATTGTCACGGAAGTGGAAATAAAGGGCTCTAAAGTTACACTTTTCCAATAAATATTTTTAAATTATTTACAAATATTAAATTCATTTTCAGGATTTAGAATTTTGTTGAAAAGTACAAAATGGACAATATTCGTGAATTGATTCTGGCTGATTAAAAAACGTTAAAAATCTACTACAATTTCAACAATCTATTACTGTAGATGTATGCTTTATTGACAACTATGTACGTTTCATATATGTCGGAGCTATATGTGACAACTGGCGTGGGAAACCCCACTCAGTTTGTGCCACCGGTGACATGGTATCAAATCCACGCCCTCCCGTATCAGAGTCTACCTCTGTTGGTATGAGCCGGAGAAGAAGTTAATGACGGTGTCAGAGTTAGAGTTGATGCATTTGTGTAATACAAGATAGGAAACATAACATTGGATCACCTAGGTGTCTGATAATATTCCCACTGGTTTCTTTTACGACGAAATATAATATACACGACAATTGACGCCAAAAAAAATATAAGAAGGCATAAGATTGTAAAAGAAGAATATATAGACGGTATAAGAATAAGTTTATAAACTGTTTAAGGAAACAAAAATTGTGTTAATTAATTTTTAACGAAAATACACAGACAATTGGCGCCAACACAATAAAACACATCGTTTTCATGCAGGCACGCTCTATCTAGGGTAAATACTTAAACAGGTTTCCTAGAGTTCTACAGTCATAAGGCATGCAGATTTAATCGGCATTAATTTTGAAACATAAATAGTCCTTGGAAATTATTTTCCATCCATTAAAATACACTAATATCTACACAACGGTGTGACCTATAACATATAATTCCAGTAGTTAAATAATATAAAGCACAGCAACCAGATTTTACAATGAGATTTAGGCATTTCGTTATACAATGCCTCCAAGGTCATAACAAATGAAACAGTAGCCTCGCTTTTAAAAGCCATCTTTGATAATAATTAATTACACTTTATTATACATAGATAAACTCGGCGTAAGTAGTTTGTTTATTACGATCTTCGTAGAACGAGAATTATTTTCATTACCATTTAAATATAATAAAACGTTTAATGGTTTATAAACTCGATTGTGCCCACGCACGAGGTTGTGATAATGATGGATTACATTGCGTGGGTATTGAGGTACGAACCCACGGGATTGTGGATTCGTGTCGGAGAGACACGCCATAGATTCACGCACTTCCATTACAGTTGAGTAAGTTTACACGCAAGTTAAGCCCCGGTGAACAAGGTGTATGTCCTGCAAGTCAAAGAGTTTTTACAGCAATTAGACAAAATGTTGGTTGTATTTCCTTGATTTTCACTAAACAATTGAATCATGTTTATCTGACAATTTTGATTGGTGGCACTGTTCTTAAAATGAGTGCGCAATGATTAAAGAATTGCGACGAACGATGACAAAGACGATGACCACGACGGGACTTTCCTCTCCCTCCCGTAGCTGAATCTGTGCCCACGTCCCATAGAGAGGCACAATTCAACCAAACGGTTGACGCGCCCTTAAAAACAAATGAATCCAAACAAGATATTTATAATAATATAGTAATTATTGTGACCCATAAGTGACTGTTATAAAACACAAATTGGCGATTACTGTTACGATAAGTCAACTATACCTATATTTGAAACTTTTTTGGGAGCTTTTCCTGCTTCCAGTTGTCATCTGATCGATATGCAATGTTGTGTAGTTGTCAAGAGAGGATATGGTCACTCTTCTAGAGTCAAAGATTACAAAACATTATTGCGTATTACGCACAAATAAATTCCAATTTACCAATTTTGATGATTTTACAAAAACCCATTTAATTTATTTAGATTTTTTTGGTGGTTTCAAAAAATTTGTATACATGGCCATAACATAATGTGCAAATGCTGGTAACAATTCAATAAAAACTTACTTCAGGAAAAGTTCAAGAAAAAATCACTGGTATTGCAGACTCATGAGGCCCTTGCAATGAATTAGTAATATAATTACATTTAGTAGAATATAGACAGGTTTATGTCTTATTGGGACTTAGTTATACATACCTTTAAAATATTTGTCAAGTTTGTATTTATGTCCTATTTGAAGAAAAAAATTACAAATTATAATTTCATACTATTTCATTGTAAAAGATGAGTATCCCTAGATTTAGCAGGGGACAATTTAGAAATTGCAACATTGCATCGATATCCATATGGTGGCTCTAATTCAACGGTCCACGCAATGGGCGTGGGTGACAGCTCAATAGGGAACACGGTTTTATAATCGTCTTTTATTCCTAAAACTATCATCCACAAACCTACTGGAATGAACTTATCGCATTGGTAAATAACGTAACACAACAGCGACATAATAATCTATAGCTGTCAGTCACGACGACCATTCCACAGGAGCTGATCAACTGATAACATCACCTACAAATTAGTGCAAAAACTATCAGGACAAAAAACTAACCCCTGGATTCGTTTACCGAAGAAGAGTTTAGCTTCCATATTTATGCGAGAAGTGGGTTTCTAAACAGAAGAAATTTAAAAGTGAAATTATTTTGTATGGAGTTTTGGAAATCGAGACAAAAATAAACGCATAAGCAATCGATATGATAAAAATTATAAGACTTAGGTCCATCAGTTCTTGTGGCTTGTGTAATCGGCGACTTTGGACCCTCTTATAGAAACGAGGAACATTATAAATTCTAAGGTTGTTCTGAATTAGCCTTGTTGATTCTGGCGCTGACCGCGGGTGGAATCGTGTCAAACTTGATTAATCGGTGTTCCTACTTAATTATGCCGGTTTCTAATTGATCATTTTTCGCATGTAGATGGTGTCGGCGCCTACAAGGTTGGCTTGGTGTGCTTTAAATTTAATGTCCCCCACTGAAAATCAATTCTTTGACTCTGTGGGTAGACTCTAAATATGACTCTGTTTATTTATTTATTTATTTATTTATTTATTTATTTATTTATTTATTTATAACGTTTTTAAGTGCTTAGCAGAAAAAAGTAGTTATTGACAGGTTTAGATTTTTTATACTACGTTACGAATGAAAAGATGTCCAAAATAATAAATATACATTATTTGACATATTTTCTTAAACTCATTCAAAGACACATAAAAATACAGCCCATGAGCATCAGAACAGCACATTTCAGCTGATAGCTACACCTGTGCCAGCTACGTAGTTATACCATAATCCGACATCCGAAACTAACTAATTTATTCATAATTATTTACGAAATTAATCTTCCGAAATAATATTCATAAAATAACATTTATGCAATAAGATAATTGAAAAGTCAGTGTTCCGCATATTTACTTCATTAAATGCGCATGGTCAAACAAAAACGGACGATTAATTAAATTTAAAAACAAACTAAAATGAAATTAGCTTAAAAAGTTCGTCCCTCGAACATGTAATGATGTCACAATTAATTTAAATAGATCAGAATTTGAATTTATTTCTGCCTAAAATTTAATTAGTTTTGGTCCTAGCTTGCTAGCGGTGCGTGCCTTCTATTAACAAACATCGGACGTATCCACCTAGGTCGACAGCCTGACTAATAAATCATGCGATTTCGTCCTTGTTATATGTTGAGAGCAGAGTTATTTTTCAAAAAGAGCATGACGCAAGTAATAATAACTGGCTGGTGTGTGTACACGAACATTCTCTGCACTACCTTAGAAATGTAATTCAATGCAATGATCGTATTGTATTCGTTCCTTACAATCCCCCAACAATACCGAAAAGGCAAATATGCAGTTTTGAATTTACCGAGTAAAATTAGAAAATTAGTTTCACCATGACCTGAACAAATTAAAAAAAGTCGGCTCTTCAGAGGTCCATTTGAAAAACTATCCCTTAAGAAAAAGGCCTAATACTGTGACGTTTTTCAAAGCAAATCTAATTATAAAAACATATTAGCCAACTATCGAAATGAACTATATTTTTTGGGCATGTATTATAAGGGATATTTGTAATTTGGGCACTCGGCTGAGTGTCAATACGCTGGTACCAACAAGGACGTACCAAAGTCGAGATGTATAATATTTTTTATAGTGTGTTAGTGTATATTTTTGCGCATATTCATTCTAGACTTTTTGAAGGAACACACATTGTGCGATTGCGATTTATAAGTGACTATTTGTTTAGCTTTTATTTTAGTATAAAATCACACTATAAATAAACTAGGAAAACGCTAAAAGTCCCGCCGCGTTGATGGATGATCTTTTTTTGTAAGTTTTTTGTTTGCGTAGGACCACTTTTTCTTTGCAAGTGCTTTTTGAATGCATTGTAGGTGATTGTTTTCAAGGTTCTATTGTTACCTGATAATTGTTATTATAAACATAAAAAACTAATATGAAAACCTTTATTTCTATATATTCTAGATAACTTTTTCAACTTTTTTTTTCTTTCAAAAAGTACTACATCACCATAATCTTAATGCCCATGGGAAATAGGAACGTTGTAGCCCCACCCGTTTGGTCAGAATGGGCCCAAATGTGACGAAAATATCGCACTAAAAATCGAAAAAATCGTAAAAGTACGATATTCATGAGAAATATTTCTTCGATTGTACCCAAAAACAATACACCTCTAAGTTCAGAGAAAACGAAGGTCCCCTCAAATTTTCATCAAGATCGCATATGCCGTTTGCCCGGTAGAGAGCGAACAAACAGACAGAAAAAAAAAAACGAGCAAAATTTTTTGGGGGGTCAGTGAAATTGAAGTCTTCGCTTAGCTCGCTACGCTCATCCAATAAATAAATTCGTATTTAGAGTCTACCCACCCAGTCATTTAACTGATTTTCAGTGGGGGACATTAAACCAAAGAATGTTATGTCAAAGCATAAAATATATATATCACCCTAAAAGCTACAGAATTAATTTTGTACCAAGCTATAGTTAGTTTGGTAAGTATGGTAGTTACTAGTTTCGTGTAAACGTAATTATGTAAGTGGACCCATTAATTATTTTTTCTTCGTAGCCAACAAACCAAAGACGTTTTATGTTTTGCCGGGTATGTATCTAACGAACCCCTATTATTTGTACAGCCATGCAAACACAGGCTGTATTAGAGGCCACAAAATAAAAACAAGTTCAAGCTCAGTTATGTCAAGCATTGTATTCTATACCTCAATTATTGTGTTAATTAACATCAAAGAAACTATTGTGCATAAATGTTTTTTGTATTTTATCAAGGGTCTGGATAAAGTGTATACATATAAAATACAACTGCCCTGCTGACTACACTCATACTTTATTACAAGCATCGTAATAAAAACAAGTTCAAACCAAGTTGTCTTAAATTCTGTAACTTAATCGTTTATATTTTTCACATCAAAAATACATTATTGTGCACATATGGTTTTGTATATTTTCAAGGGTTATTGTTATGCATACGCATATTTTTTTAAGAGTAACTATCCATATGTAAAGAGCAATTTTAATGTTTAAGTGGCATACTTACATGCAGATTTGAATAATTTGTAGGCATATAATACACCCCTGCCCTACTTAGTCTTAGACACACACACTTAATAAAAAGCCACTCAATAAAAACATGCTCCAGTTAAGTTATATCTAACATTCTGCAACTCAATTATATATTTTTTCACATTGAAAATACATTATTGCGCAGATTACATCTGCACTGGTACGTCAGCGCTTGATTCATCGACTATGCTTGACACTTGAAACATATCGCAGATGCATCAAATTAATTGAACTCCTGCCAATTAGGATAGCGAAAAACCTGTTCCTCGAAGTTAAAGAGCTGGAGATATAAAAGTGGTATAGCCTAGGAGAGATTGCTAAAGAAGATATTCAATTATTGCTGGCTGCATCGGACTGTTTTTGTTGCATGTATTAGTGTATGAAATTCATCTACTGACAGATAGAAACGTGGCCTAATGTATATGAGAACATCGACATATAAGTTATGATAGCGGGGTTCAAAGCCAGTTGTGCTAATCCTGTGTGCTACAAACATCCTCATTTTATAAATGACTCTCAAACAATTTATAGCTTTATCCAAAATGCAGATAACTACAACAAAAATGAATTAACTGCAAATGAGAGGATATATAGGCGAGTTCTTGGCAAATTCCTGTCTGCACAACTAGTAATTAGTAACACTAATACTATACAAGATGTTGAAATACGGTTAATACAAAATGCATTTATTTTAAATTGTGCTATAAAGAACAAAAATGTATATTTTTGTATGTTATTCTTATTGTTAGTCTACTAATGGAAGTTTCATAAAGAGTCGTGTCAATTTCTTGTTTCTTAGCTGAAAGGTACCAACATAATCGAAATATTAAAAAAAATGTTATAAGATCAGAATAATATAATGTTTTTGAAGATGGACAAAGCGAAAAAATTGTTATACGTATTCGGCACTTCCCCTTGTTATCACCAAGACTGAAATTTGCCAGAGTCTGGAAATAAATGTGTGAAATGCATCTAGGGTCATCGAGAAGAGAGAGTATCCATTAGCTTGAGTAGTGTTATATACAGCATTCTTCGTTGTGTTGTGGATTCACTTTTCTCCAAGCACGATGTGTTTATCAACAATTTTAATCACACTATATTATCATAAAGACTTCACAAAAACTCGACCACTCGATCGCATCAAACCGCAATTCAACACGTAAACGCGTAGAATATTTCGAATAAAATTCCAATAATTCTCACAAGATATTTTATTTATTAGTCACAGCCATAAACAAATATAAAATCCTGCATTGAATTTTCTAAAGTGCATTTTTCCAAGCTTCGCATTAAGATGGATGTTAAATCCGCATGAGGCCCTGTCGTGCATATCATCCACACATGGCGCAGTGGACGTGTGATCACCCAAAGTCACGTACGTAAGGGTGACGCTCCGACAACAATGGGTCATTTCTTACAAGGGGAGAGTACACACAGAAAACTAATGAGCTAAGCCAATTAAAACAAAAAAATGGCGCTGGGAGGAGTCACGAAAAGTTTAACATGAAAAATGGGCGGAGCTTTTTATTATGATTTCTATTACATCATAGCCACGCCTCTAATCGAGTGGGGGTTGAATACAAACCTGAGTTAATATGTTAAAACGGAAGTACGGTTGGAGCGCGTTTCATCATTATTAAAACATATCAATCATAGGTAGAAATTCTCTACGCGTGGATTAACCTTTAGAACATTCTGGTTAGACCGAAAAACAATAGAAATGTTTTAGTGAGTAAGTGAACACAAATATATGAGTGTACTTTGAGGTGATTTAATTTCAAATAAAAATCGTGCAAGGTTCAGGAGCGTAAATGTGAAAGATATGGTGGCGTATCCAGTTTATTCATATCGGTTGGTTGTTGGAGTGGCATGCATGGTTGCGCTCGAGTGCACAGAAGGGCGGGAGGGTAAGACATTCGGTAACCATGACGACGACCACCACCCCCTAATCGCGCCCAGTTGTTAGGGGATTCCCCAGTGACCGTGCGTTGCACATGCATGCATAGTAGGCGTGGCGATCAGACCATTATCATAATATGTTCGTTGCATTGTGCGAGAATAATAATTACAGATATGCACACTATTAAAAGCTAATTAATTAAACAAATGAAAACACAAATGCGTTTAGGTTTGTCATAATACCATTAATTAACATAGATACCATATTCGCTCAGATGATATCATTTCAACACACTCTCGTGATATTTTACTATAAAACACACTTTTTTGCAATGCGCATTAATTAACTAAAACGGCTACCGTACGTACGTACATAAATGAGTGATTATCTGCATGGAGTAATTCAAAGGAATGATATCTTATGTTGGAAAGTGAACATGAATTGCATATAATATATTAACGCTCGTGTGTATGCAGCATACTGGGCGTGATTTTCTGCGTTAGATAAGACGATCATGTGAGTGAACACGGTAGGCTCAATTGCCGAGACTGGTATACGTACTTTCAAATTAGTTAAGCCAGATAGGAGAGGGGGAGGTTTGGGTTGGGAACTAGAGTGGGAGGAGAGGTCGGACCAGGAATCGGTGTAAGTCACACACTAGGTTTAGATCTCCGAAACTATGTTCCTCATACACCCATGTTGTATCATGTTAGCTAGACCTGCAGTTTAATTAATTGATCATTATTATCATTAAATTTAACTTTGCGTACCTAATTTAATCTTGATTTTAATCTAACTTATCCCATCTAGATATAGTAAACATAATTGAGGTGAACCGTTCAAGAAACTGACGCAATATACAAGTTAGTTTCGATCATATTCAATTTCGATTTCCCTGCATTGTGTTACTCATAATCAAACATGACATAATGAAAGTAAAACAGTAGTTTTCAAACAAAATAAGTTTTTTAATACACTGATTTAGTTATATTGTAGAGGCATTATTAAATGAGTAACTTATCTGTCAGGCGATAAATGTAATTGTGATACACATAACACGTTATATATATTTAATTAAATCATAAACCAAACTTATCTTTAAACATTTAAATGTCTCGTGACCTGTTGATAAAAGTATTAATATACGAACTTGACAGAACGGTATTATTGATAAGGCAAAAAATGTTATATATTTGGCATATATTATTAATTAAGCAATCACTATTGAAAACACAGACCTAGCACTTTCTCAATCGGAAGGACGCTGCAATGATGGTATTTTAGAACATATAATTATATAAGTGGATTATGAACTAAGTTAATAAATGTAAACACTTTAGGTTATTAAAATATATGTTAAGGATTAGATCAAATATTATGAGAGACTGAATTCAAGACAGCGAGTGTATAAGCAGTATATTATTACCTGCGAACATACGTATCCTCCCAAGTAGGAAGCTGTACTATAAATTCTAGTTCAAATAAAAACTTATTGGTGAAATCCTCCTTTTCTCCATTTCTCCCGATGATTTAGTGTGAAGCTCTATGCCAGGGAACAGAATGCATGGTAATCTGGGTGTGTGTAAAACCCCTAATTATATGGTTGTGATGCTCCGAAGTCTTGACCTCGCCTACACGCTGTACTGGTATACTGACTGCATGAGGTATACGTGGGGACCTAGACAGTCGAGTGCAAGAGCACCACAAATGTTTGTTGAATTAGAGAAATAGGTAGAAATCAAAGAAGATGGGTGATAAAGTACGTACAGAATGCATATGATAAGCGAATTGCAAAGATTTTCTATGTGTCAAATCAAAAAACAAAACAAAAAATACAAACTGAGACCTCTAGCTCACGAACAATAAAACGACTTATACCACATTTCACCTCATGCCTAAGACTACTTTATGGTATTAGTGTAATATATCGGTGAAGCTTTCTATAATAAACGTGCAGTGAAGTATCATACTCCCATTGTAAAGAAACACATTAAATTATAAAGATAAGTACCAGATAAATCGTACAAAATCGAAAAGAAAAATTATCTGTGAAATATTACAATAATTTCAACAAAACGGACCTGTATAGTTAGCACCTAATAAATATTGTAAGATCGTATATTAGTTTTACACAGATCGTATTTAAATCCTTTGAATGTAATATATATTACACGATACGAAACTAAACCAAGGTTTTTCTTCTTGATTACAACCAATGGTTTCGGGCTGGTACTTAAAACATACTTTTTGTGAAAATACATTATAATACTTTATGAGTAATAATTGAAGTATGCAGTTAAACAAAAACCTGCATGAAAATCACAAAGAGCATTATTGTTGTGGACAGATAAAGAAAAAGTAGATTTTTGCGCCCTAATATGATTTTAACTATCGGTTATGGTGAACTGGAATGGTGCATTTAAATATAAGTTACGATGAAAAATGCAAATGTTTGGCCGGAGAATTGCGATAACTTGGCAGCCTGGGCGACCGAATTAACGAACAGGTACCAACTTTTTGCAGCTGTTAAATTAAGGCACATTTGTTTTGGCAATTAGGTTATGTGCGAGCGTGTTTGACACAGTGCCTGCCGATCTATACTGCAGCAATAAGTGCTGAGAATAAAGTAAATCCTAAATAAATTTAAAAATAAATAAATACATAAAAATAAATCGTAGTTAGAGAGTCTACCCACTCAGTCATAACTGATTAAAATAAAAAAAGAATAAGAAAAAAGAATAAGCTTTGTTGGTATGGAGATAAGTCTATTATTAAGGGTACGTAAATTTCGTCTTTTGACAAGTAGATGTTAAAATTTCGATCAAACTAAATTTTATGAAAACGCAATAAAGAACGTCATTTCTTGAAATTCGGGATCTGCCTACCGAGAATCTAGGAAAAAATTGAAATAGTAAGATACAAACGTCATTCATTGGTCTTAAAATTTGTTTAATCGTTATTAAACACGATTTTTGGGATATAACACAATACAATTCACATTTATTAATGATGGTGACTTTTGATAAAAATTATCATGGTGGATGATGATTTTGTTCGTTGAATACTGTGAAATATAGTAAAACCAATGTGGTAAATGAAATAGTGACATTGTTTTAAAATTACAAATTCACCTTTGTAGCAGTGAAGTGTAATATATAAAAATGTAGCATTCAAATATATCGTTCATTGACCTAAATGCAGTTGAAACGCAATTATATTACTTGATACTTGACCCATCAACAATAACAATTACTCATCTATTTTAATCAATACCAAATAAATAAGTGGTTCTCTTGATCACATACAATTAGTACAAAAAAGAATGAAGGTCGTTGACACACGATTATAATTAATAAAAACAGAACAATAATCTAGTTTATATTGTTGCAATTGCATTTAAATAAGTTCATTTAAAATAATTGGAAACCCCACCAAGCTACATAACTATACATTACACCAGTAACACGCCTTTCATATCGATAATATAAACATAGATTTAAAATATAACTTGCAATAACTGTATATGAATGGTGTATAGCTGCAGATAAGCTGTTAAATTACGTAGCATTGCGGGAAGTCCGATCTTTATTAGTCAAAATAATGCAAATATTAAAATATATGTTATTACTTTTATTTGTCATACCTAACTTAATACTTTAGATCAAGTTTGTAGCAAGGTGTTCAACTGTTCAACTCCTTAGATGTGTCCCGGATTATACTAAACTAACACAGGAAAGGCAGGGTAAAACAACCGGCTGCCGTGATGAAAGATTAAAATTAAATATAGAACTAAATGTTTTTACTGCTGAAACTAAGCTACGTGAATTACTGAACCGTGCGGAAAGTAATTGATAATCCTATGGGACAGTATAAACGAACAGATTAAGTAGATAAATATGCATAAATTTCAATGTCTGGTCAACACACTATATTATTCGTGACGTAATAGCAAAATGACGGCGAAGTGCTTGACTCAAAACAAACGATGCACCTACTGCAGCATTAAATCATATTTTCAACAAAATAACACAAACATAATAAGCCTGGTCAAAATTCAAAACAGCAACATGGGAATATGTATCGTGTTATGTGGATAGTTTATTGGGCAATAAATACAAAATGTGTAAAAATGACAAAAATTACCTGTATTGGCCCTATGATTATGATCATCAAACTTCAAGTTAGTACTTTAAATAACACATTAAAAAATAACAATTTCCAGGACTCAGACAAATTAAGACAAATTAATTAATATCGAGCCCAATTCCCAACTAAGTCGGGTAGTGGGTGGGAGGTTCCCACCACATTCTTGGCTCCCCGGGGTTATCGAAGCCGGTAATATTTTTCTTCCTCTGCATCATATACTTCACTTTCTTCCTCTTCAATGTCTTCTTCCTCAAGGACCTCCACTAGTTTTTGCCATATTTTTCGTTCTTCCCAACATCTTTCCTGGTTAACCCTTTCCCAAGCTGCATTTCTCCTTTTCAGATCCATTGCTATTACTTCTTCCCGTCTCAGTCTGGGCCTCCCTCTTCTTCTCTGCTTGTGTCCTGCGTCTTGTTCATACTGCATCTTCGGAATCCTGTCCTTCTGCATCCTCTTCACGTGTCCAAACCACCTTAACCTTTCTTTCCCTAGCTTAAAGTTTAAACTCTAGTTCTTTCCTTGTCTTCGTGCTCCTCATCTTATCAATCTTCGTAACTCCTATTACACTCATTAAAAAAAATTCATTTCCGCAACTTGAATTTGTCTTTCTTCTTTACCCCCAACTGGCCATGTCACTGCACCATATGTAAGTACAGGTACAAAATATTATTTGTATATGAAAAGTTTGCATCGCCTTGACACCTCTTTTTTGTATTAAGAGAAATTAATATTGATAGAAGGTGAAATTTTAAATCAAATTGTGATTCATTGCTGTATTTTTGTTTGGTATAACAATTCATTTACAATATAGAAATGGTTAATAAGGAGACACTCTTTTAGCCGTATTTTCAATGTGTTTAGGTATTTCGATGTAGTTTTATGTTGTAAGTGTATTCTCGTTTAGCAGTGGGATTGTCTTCCTGCCAGTCTATCTGTCCCCCTCTCTGTATAGGGAGGGTACCTCGCGCGTCAAGGATAGGGTTGAAGAAAGGGTGTGAAGGTGTTGAGCGAAACAGAGCGAATATTATGTGTGCAGGTGGACTTAATCAACGTATAATGTGCATGCACTTTTTACGAATACCTTGACGTAATAAGTCATGGCTAAGTGCAGGTGCACCGGGTGCATGCAGGCTTTGGGTTTAGAATTAGATGCAGGTGAGCACGGACTTAGCCCCCAAAGTGCATGAGCTTTCTATTCCAAAGAGTAAAGTTATTTGGGAGGTACATTTATTAAACTATAGGCAATGTGCAGATGTTAGAACCCTCACATTTTACGAAGTATATTAGAGATTGCAAGTGTGGAAACAAAAGTGGAAATAAGAAAGGATATGAATTTATGTATTAAATAGATGAATGACAGACGATAAATGTGCTGATTATCGTTGCTTAATGTGTTTTAAAAATTTGTATTAAAAAAATGCATGAAGCAAACTGGAATAACTAATTTACCCATTTTATCCTATCTCTTCAAAGTTCGCAGTCTATACCCGAAATTACTAATTAATATCACACAAACCTAAAAATCAATCTTGAAATTTCAAGTCTAAAAGTGCCCAAAATATAACGTTGTGTTACATTAAAATGTTAATGTTGACGATATGAACTAACTCATTAGCAAAATGCCAACTATAAAAATAAAATTGCACATTTTAAATGCATATTTATACTCAAGGAATCATAGGTGAATAAATAATATTGATACATCTCCAGGTCTGCAAAAGACCCGTCCATAGCGAATATCTTACGCATTGGCCACGGTGAAGGTAAATTGCAACGCCAATGTCAATGCTAACAGGCCATGCAAGCGTCGACCCTGATCATGGCCTAACCTAACCGGTCTCAGGACCAGAAATTATTTGGCGATCTCAACAGGTATACCGTAGATAAATGTTGCGTCATGGTATGCTGTAACGAGTACCAACATCCGATTAGATCACTAATAGAAAGTAAGAGTAAACTGAGCATTGAACTTGATTTTTTCATGGTCCATGGAAAATGTTTATACTACATGTATTTCTATTTAGAATGTCATTGACACAGAGTCACGGGCTCAGAAATGTAATGCATCAATTATTTATAAACATAGAGAGGCACAACAAATGTACTAAGTAACCATTAAAACTAACCAATTTACCAAGTTTTAACAATTATTAATTACAAGTTATGAACATTTATGAAAATGTAACATTTATGAAAATTTAACGAACATGAACAAACAATTAAAAATAGAATAATATGAAAAACAATTAAACAAACAACCAATAACCTAAATGCAAAGCGAATAGACAAATTAAAACCAAATGAACCTCCAATGCAAAAGTTTGTTCAAATTAAATTGTTTTTATGTTTAGCGGCCAGTTTTAAAAATACATCAACAATTAATAAATAAATGTTATTTTAATTAATTTATAAAAAAAACTAACTTATTTAATGATATATTTTATGTGATTGGGTGATTGTGCTATAATTTATAACATCGTTTAAAAACACCATCAACGCCCGAACGAACATTTATAGCCCTATCGCATCATTGTTTACGAACGGACAGTTGCAGGCTAGGGCTACTCCACTCGACTTGCTTTGTTAACGATATAGGCCTAGACCATTACGGCCAGTCCACGTTATCACATGGGGAGATTAAACAGGGCGCGGTTGTCTGGACGGCAACAATTTAGAGGTGACAAAAGAGAAAAACAGATCTCAATCGCAACCTATTAAAATGTTCACGGAGAGGAACGTATAATTGCATACATCATTATTGCAATTGAGGAGGTAGCCATTAATTACTGCTATATTTGCCGAAAAAGTACTGTCCGGTTGACACGTGACAGATAAAAGAGGATTAGGAACGTAAAATGTTCTATGGTATAAAATGGCGGGCATAAATGAAACAAGAGGTCGCATGCCTGTAAAGTTTCGTTTACATGGATAATTTCTTCTACCTCATATAAATGCAAAGGTCTTTCGCTCTAAATGTACACATATATATACATACATCTATAAACTTGGTGCAAACCTATAAGGTCGCTAGCCACGCCTTAGAAAGTGTATCGATTGCTATTTTGAATGTTAAAAAGACAGCAAATAATGCCAATGCTGAAATTATTACTAGTTTCAAATGACAGCAAATCAAAAGTGGATCCCAATGATGGCCAAATAATCAAAATTTATGCCCATGTCCACAACACAGTAGCTAGTAGCTAAAGTGACAGTTGGGAAGCTGCGTTCAAAGCAAATTAGTTCAAGGGTACTTTGTGGACTCCAACCCCAGCACCCGCCGTCTCTCTTCATGTTTGCCCGAAGCCAGAACCGAACCCTGAACCACCCAACAGAAGTCTTGCGAGATATCTGTACCTTGTGGATTCCGCTTGAACCCTCGCGAGACAGTTTGGTCATAATAACCGTCTCCTCAAAGCGTCACCGTGAACCATGCAATGTGTTAGCCACGCCGCACGGCCAAGGTTTCACAAATGCGGAAATACATGGCAAAATGGTAGCCACCTGACCATAAGTAGCATGTGGTTGGGTTATTAGGCCAAATGATTCACGTTTTTCTATTTAATTACATAATTGGATTAAAAACCGCAAAATGGGAATCCGGCTTTCATCGTCCATTCATATAAAGTGGCACTCGTATTAAATGTTACGGGGCGTAGACGTTGCTACGCTGCTGGTGGCTAAGTCAGTGTGGGCATAATTGATAGTGTCAATATTCATTATTTTATTTTAATTGTAATTTTATTCCCATCAAATCACGTAAAACTAGTCACTCGAGCACTATTCATATAGTACGCCATGTTTCTACCTCCTAAGTCATATTCATAAAAATATCCAGAGTGCACGATTTTGAAATCCAATAAATATTGTGACAATATCGTGAAATTTACACCTTACATGCTATTATAAATACGTTGCATGATGTAAACATTATGTTATGTTGCCGTTAGGAACGAAGGGATGGCATGTGTGCAGGACAAATATATAACTATGTATAGAAACAATACATATAAATTAATGAGAAATAGAAAGCTGGGTGTTACAATTCGCAGCTGCCGGGGTTCGAAACCAGATATTCTGGTCAATCGTTTCCTGTGACCCTGATGTCCAAGTTGCAAGACTCAAGAGTAACAGATTGAAAGAGTGGGTGATGATCGCGGTTCAAAGGCTGGACTGCGTAAAATTATGTCATCAAGCTATGATTTAGAGTGAATACATTGAAGATTCAATAATACTTTCGGATGACGTCACTAAGAAGAGTGATACAGATTTTATTTATTCATTCTATATTTATTTATTTATGTGTTTAGAAATAACTGATTACAGCATTGCTTCAAATTTACATCAATCGTAGCCAACTTAAAGATTTAAACATAACAACAGTAGACCATACAACATAAAAATTGTGTTATAAGATACAAACCACTAGGACAGTCAACCAACTTTTCCGTGGCGTTCAAGGAAAGTAGAAAGTCCACCTAATCTTGATTTTTGAAGTTTATAGAAAACAGGTATCGAATTCAAGGATTTCAATCTCAACAACCCTTTTGCAAATCTTTACTAGCCCAGGCTTACAATTTGTTTCAGAAAAATGATAGACCTATTCGATTAACCAAGCATGTACGTCTTGTACTTGTTGTTTCTTTGCTAAGCATGCTTATGAAGTGGTACGAGTCAACTTCTTCTAACTCTCCTGAACGTTTTCATAAAGTGGACTTGTGCATTACGTTTTTAGAAACATTTTAATATTTAACTATAAATCAAGTTGCGTTTTTATTAGCAGAAAAACAACTAACTACAAGAATTCAACCTATAAACTGTTTCGTGTTAACATTTACTTCAGCAAAAACCTTCCACCCAACCAACATCATAGCAATAAAACAACGTTACCCTGGAGACAGCTGATGGCAATACACGATGCTCATCAGTGAGAGCCTCGTCGGTGATTGTGATGGAGGGGGGGGATAACCTTCTTACCACTCCGGCCACATTGTGCAGCCTCACTGCACCAGGCACTCGGCGACAAGACGCATGCAATCAGGAGGACATACTACAGACGGAGGTACACGGAGCGCAGACATGTCGTGTACATTGTCAAGCAGCGTAGGGATCAGAACCAATCAAGGGATTCATAAGAAGAGAAAGATTCGGTTGAGTTGAAGGTTAACTGTCGTAAAAGAATTTGTAAAACTGTTTTGATAATAACTAGAAATTGTCTCAAATTATGTTGTGATTAGTACAGGTTAATAACTTCACAATGCAGATATATAACTTATATTTGGTACTGTATTGTGAAATGTTTAATGGTAGTTTGTGTATGTTTTCATTGAAATTATAGTTTTGATACTGTAATGTATGGAATGATTGTGCCATTATTCATTTGTAAATCTTGCTCTAGTAATTTTTTATATTATTCTTCTTACAGTATAGTGTGTAATATTTCATTTGCCACAATGCAAAATTGTTGGATAAAAATAAGAATTACTTTTTAGTAAATAATGATGTTAGGTTAACCTGTTCTGTGTAAAGTAGACGAGTGTGATATTTTCCATAATTTGTTCTTCTATTTGTGATCAATTTCTCGGTGCAAATATAAAATAGTTTTTGGCACTAAAAAATAAGATATGTTGAGAAGATGTCTTTCAGCAATATACGCCTTTTCTACCATTTTGTAAATTGTAAGTTAGAACTTATAGAGGCGTCTGAAGAAAATGATTCTGTGCTTACTCAAAATGTCATATGTAAAACAAATTATATTTGGCACTAAATATGTGTAATAGGCTACTTCCAAATTTGACGTTATTGCTTAAATTTCACAACAATAAACAATAATATAAAATGGTGTTGGTACTGTACTGTATGGAGATGTTAGTTTTGTTTGTCCAAATAAAAATCTGTTATCTGTGGTTTATCTTTTTAGCGAACTTCTCACTAATATTTTGACAATCCAAGAGGTAATTCGCGCGTTACATATGTGACGTAAAGAACCACGTGCCAGCCTATAAGCTAACAATAATATAGTGAATAGTAAAAAATTACAACACTTGATTTTTTAAATTTGTATTAATTATTATGTTGTGTTTATTTGAAATGCAATTTTAACATGAAGCAACTTTATTTTTGTAAAGTTGTGTAACAAGGGTAACACATACGAAATTACTACTGGGGAGATGCACTTTATGTTGCTTGCATTCATATATCTTGTTACAATAATGGCATGTTGGATATATATGTTAGGTTAATATTGAAAAAGAGAACGCAAAATATTTAAAAAATAAAAATTATTATAATTTAATTGAAGTGGGGTAAAATTTACGAGACAATGCATGTGGTCTGCGGATGGCAGTGCATGGCGAAGGGGAGGAGGGGGGAATAGTCAAAAGGCGATTTACTACTATCAATCAACTTCGCCCCACGGCAAATATTAAATATTACAATCATTATTGTAATTCGTACAAACTTTACTTCAAGCAGTCACGATATAATACTAATAATCACATACAGCCACAGACATAATAATCTGTGTGGTCTCACTGAATGCATTTCTAGTTATAGACGTAATGATAATTATAAAGGATAAGTCTTTGTTTCATGCGATATGGTCAAGGGTAAGCGGCTTACATTGCAATCACATCGTACTCGGAGGCGGAGCACAACAGTGTAAGGTTGTTAGTTTAGTTTACTTTAAAGCTTTCTTGTTCCCTAAAATTTAGCTTCATAAAAAACAACAAGTAGAATAATTGTTAAGAAGAAAATTAAAAAAGAACTAAGTTACATATAAGATCAAAGAAAATAAAAAGAATGTAGTTATAAATTGAAAAAAGAGAAGATAAAAAATAGAAGAAGAAGAAACGAAGAATAAGAAGAAAAACTATACAAAGGAAAAAAAAGAAGAAAAGAAGAAGAAGAAGAATAAGAAGAAGAAGAAGAAGAAGAAGAAGAAGAAGAAGAAGAAGAAGAAGAAGAAGGCTAGGATTTTGTGAGGAGAAAGAAAATAAATCAAGAAAAAAAGAAAAGAACAAACTGATTTATTCGACGATCCCACTGAATACTGAAACGAAATAATTGAGGATTGCCAGAAACCAGTTACAGCAACGCTGAATAACAAACTTTCTACTTCCAAAAACGGAATTGCCGGGTTCGGGCATGGTAAGGACATTTCGATTTATAACTTATAGTTTACTTATTGATAATAATTAATTGCGTGTACTAATCTATCGCGCCCGCTAGCTGCCAGTTCACGAGTAGGCCTAAGTGGCCAGGCCAAACTGTTATAATTAGATCAAACATGTCTACTTGCATTTCGCCAAAAACATTTCACGTTATTATTTACTACAATTCAGAAATTAAAAAAGTCCGCCCCAACCGGGATTCGAACCACGGGTCTCCCACATTCTAGGTGAGCGTCTTTTTTTTAATTTCTGAATCATAGTAAATAATAACAATTACACCTACGGGAGTGTTTCCCGACTAACCAAATCGAGAAACATTTCACGTCACAGGAAGACACTTCCATCTCCTTTCTACTCTCTTTGTTACCGGCCATGGAACAGAACGAGAACGACCCTGAACCTAAAGCTGAAACGCCCTCGAAACAGAACAATCTTACGTAATTACTTCTATTTTTGTTTTACCTTGCTATTTCCGTATTACAAAACATCTATAAGAATGCCTTGGTGTGCACAGAGAAAGATATTCCAAAACACTTCACCATTGTCTCCCATTTCCGATTAAGGTCCAGCAACTTCTTGCTCGAAGTCGCGCGAGCGCGCGTTTGCCTCAAATACCCCATGTCCCAAGTAGCCATCTTTTTACTGGTAATGTCCGAAGAGTAAAGAGTTATTTGAAAATTGTTCTTATTTTTCTTTCAAGTTACGTGTTTGTTATGTTGGTACCGCCGGATAATGGTGCACGGTCGTACGTTGGAACGTAGCTATTTCGATCCGCCATTGTCTTCATAGTCGTCCGCCATTATCGCATAGTTCCCTCTAGAGTAGCGTAGAAAACAACGCAAGAAATTGTGTTAAGTAGCTTAAACTATCTGTTTTTGAGGAGGTTTTCGGCGTGTTCATTCTCTTTACATACCCACACACGATCAATTATCCGCCCAAAGAGTTATTAGTTTCGATGTTTGACTTCTTGCATTCAGACATGCAGCTAATGTCTGTCTTAATCGTATTTCTTGCACATGTCTAGTCAGCAAGCATGTTAACGTAAAAACTGTTTTATTACTATACATCTACGATACACGCCCAAAACTTTATAATTATTTGTTGTAAACTAAAGAGACATTTGGAAATTACCACATGTGACTCATATGGGTTTTGGTTAACACGCAAAGACATCAGAATGTAGTTCCATGTGAGGCTAATTTGTTTTATTAAACTAGGAAAACGCTTAAGTCCCGCCGCGTTGTTGGATGAGCGTAATTGGTGCATTGAGCTGCCATGTGTTACGCGGATTTTCTGTTGTTCTGTGAAAAAATCATTACTTAGTCGAAGATTTTTTTTAATTAAATTAAATTAAATAAAAAAATAACTTAATTTTTTTAATTAATCGTAATTTTTAACAAAGAAAAAAATCGTAAAATTGCAATATTCATAAGAAATAAATATTCGATTGCGCTCAAATTTAACACGAATATATTAATTCATGAAATTATGTTCTGTGAAAAAATCATTACAATAGGATAAAGCATGTAGGTGTTATAAGTCAAAGAATTGTTTTAAAAAAGAAAAAAAACGTAAAATTTTGATTTTCATGAGAAATAATTTTTCGATTACGCTCAAATTTCACACGAATATCTTAATTCATAAAATTAAGGTTCTGTGAAAAAATCATTACAATCGGATAAAGCATGTAGGTGTTATAAGTCGAATAAATTTTTTAAAAATTGAAAAAAATCGTAAAATTGCGTTTTTTATGAGAAAAAATTTCCCGATTGCACTCAAAAACGTGGCAGTTCTAAGTTCAGAGATTTCGAAGGTCTCCATCAAATTTCATCGCAATCGGAGTATCGGTATAGCCGGAATCGTGTTAACAAACACACAAAAATACAGAAAGAAAAAAACAAAAAAAAACACAAAAAAACATTCCGGATTTTTTTCTCCAGTGTAGTGAAATGGAATCTTCGCTTCGCTCGCTACGCTCGCTACGCTCATCCAATAATCATTGTTATTCAATATGTTATTCAATTTTCATTTTTCCTAAAATAGAATATTAATTTGCGATATACAGAATGTATTTAGACTTTGTGTGAACTTGTGGGGAAAATATAAACAGAATTGTACAAAAAAGTCAACACTGAAAAACAGGACATCTACAAACCAACAATACCATACTATGCAGACAAATATCATGCAGACCCAATACATGTCATCGGATTATTTGTTGGTGCAAGGGGGACAATCCCAAAGTTTTTTGTTGATTTTTGCAATACATTTAAATTAGGCAAAACACTGATTCAAGAGGTTTCAATGGTGGCATTAAAAGGTTCCATTGCTATTCTTAGGAATCACCTTTATGGTCATAACATGTAATTTTTAGTTGTATTATTATTACTCATTTCTTGTTTTTGTATTTAAATTTTAAACCTCTTTTTAATAATTGTTATTAATCAATGAATGTCATTTTTATTCTGTGTCTTTGTGGCAGTTGTATTTGTACAACAGAGTTTTGTTTTGTTAAAAATAAAAGTTTTCTCTCTCATATTTTGTGTAAATTAAAGTCAGTGTCAAGGTAAGACACATGGTACATATGTGCACATGTATAAAATAGCGAATATGTGTACATCAATGTACACCGTCGTTTAGTAATAATATAAATAAGGCCTACGGACAATACTTGTAATGATCAGGTCCTAAAAAATAATATATGTGTGAAATAGTCAAAGGTAATGAGGAAAAGAGCGTGTACATTAGTCTAACATGCCTGTATTCATAGTCGCTTTTACCTAGCCGAAGGGGTCCCCTTATTGCTGGATGTAACTGCTTTAATGCAAGTTATTTAATGTAGACCTATAAAAACTAAGACCGTAGCAATAAGGAACCTTACCACTTCAAGTGACTGGGAAGAAAATATGTCTTATTTTATGGAACCTGGTTCAGCATTCGCATTTCCTTGAGGTAAGCTTGAACAAACTTCAAGCAAAATTGATGGTGGCGGAAATTGAACCAACGACCCCTCGACTGTAGTCGACTGTAGCAAGGTTTGCTGTACTAGACAATATATCGCTATCATCGGTAATCACAATCTCATATATTACCACAGCTATTACCGTTGAGTGACTAATATATAGCTTAGTCACTCAACGGTAATACACTTCATTTATGGCTCATAATTCGATCGTATTCACAACCATTCATATTTACAGATTTATTATTAAATATTTTTTATCTCGCGATGGTTATATTGACTATGCATAAAGGCACCTACCTGTACATGTATGAGTTACTTTATGTACCAACATCGCCTTAAATTAATTTACACTTGCAACTTGTAATGCATTAGTCGTACACTTTGTATAACTAATTTCACTTGTGGGACGTCCGTATATACAAAGCCAATAAATACATATAACGAATAAACACTCTTTTCAATTAATATTAAAATAAACCGTCAGCCGCCATACTTAAAAAAAATATCTTGATCGTATTTACAGGAAAGTGACCAATGAAATGGGTTTAAAACTTTTATAATTAATTACTTATGAATAATGTAATCGAATTAAGAATGTCCGTGTGGCGTTTCGCTTGATTTTGGCTCGGGGTGATCACACACGTAGGGATCATAAACTCGAGCAAGAGTTATTTAGAATGTCTTTATTGCGACGTGTATCCTGAAGAAATCTCGAGTGGGCATAGAAGCTAAGCAAGTCACGCCTACTGAGTGTTATGCAACGCGATGCCAAACACCTTTTTAAGACCAAAACAAGGATGAGTTCAAGACGTATGTATGATTATGTATGATTTCAATCCACTGAAGAAGTAATAAAATAAACTCAAAATTTAAATTTGACTAGATGATTTCAGTCATCAAATTTAAATATTCTTTACTTCGGGGTTATGTTCCGTAAAAAAAAAAAAAAATTTTTTTTTCGTCCCTCTTTTTTTATGCCACCTTTTCAGGCATAGAGTATTCATATTTAGGTCTAGGGATTCCCTTAATCAGAGAGGTACCTCATGGAGTCATGAGCATAGGCAGGTATTTATGATAACTAGAAAAACGCTCAAGTCCCGCCGCGTTGAAGGATGAGCTTTTTATGGTTTTTAGTTTGCGTGGCATATCTGTACTTTTGCAAGTGCTTTGTTTTGTTGCCTACGCAGTGAAGTGAGTGTTGTCAAGTTTCTATTGTTTCTTGTCAATTGGTATTATTTACCTTAAAAAACCTATATTAAAAGCTATATTGCTATGGATTCTGGCTAACTTTTTCAACTTTTTCTTTCAAAAGGTACTACTTCACCATAACCTTAATGTCCATGAATAATATGAACGTTGTAGCCCCACCCGTTTGGTCAGAATTAGCCCAAATGGCACAAAAATATCGCACAAAAAATCAAAAAACTTATATGAAAAGCTATATTTCTATAGATTCTGGCTAACTTTTTCAAATTTTTTCTTTCAAAAGGTACTACATCACCATAACCTTAATGTCCATCTAAAATATGAACGATGTAGCCTCACACGTTTGGTCAGAATCGGCCCAAATGTCACGAAGATATCGCACTAAACATAGAAAAAAAATCGTAATAGTACGATATTCATGAGAAATATTTCTTCGACTTTACCCAAAAACGTGGCAGGTCTAAGTTGAGAGATTTCGAAGGTCCCCTCAAATTTTATCAAGATCGCATATGCCGTTTGCCCGGTAGAGAGCGAACAAACAGACAAAAATACAAACAAAAAAAAAACAAAAAAACAAAAAAACAAAAAACAAAAAAACAAAAAAAACAAAAAAAAACACCCAACCTAAATTTTTTGGGGGTCATGAAATTGAAGTCTTCGCTTCACTCGCTTCGCTCGCTACGCGCATCCAAAAAACAATTTTTCACCGCTAAAAACTGTTAATTAGTAGGCTAATCATTTTCATCACCAATTCAACGCTTTTGGTCAGAACAAAACCAAATATGCAAATAATTTTCTACCACAAATACCTGCCTCTGAATTTTCATTACTACATTTTATTGTAATCTGCAATTCTTTTACAATGTTCCATACCCAAAATTTTAAAAAATATCAAGGGGGAGAGAGATATAGAGCTTTCACTAAATGTAGAATTATTTTCACCACCGAAGTTTGACTTTTATTTTCATCACAAATACCTGCCTCTGCTCATGAGTAGTAAATAAGTGGCATTCGGGTTCGGGAGAACGCAGTTTGTTACCCGCCACCGGCAATCCTGACTGAAAGAATTTTCCGAGGTTTTCTGGAATGCAGGGATTACTGAGTCTTTTTCAACAGACCCTGGACCTGTCATTCACAATTAGCCTATCACCAAAATAACCTATTAGATATAGGGTCACACCGTGTTAAAGTAAAGAACCCCTACGAAAGAAAGTTTAACATCAACTGACGACAAAAACAAAAACAACGAAAACGCCAATATTCTATGTGGTGGTGCAAATAAAAAGAGGGAATATCTGCAAAATGTATGTTTAATATTTACACGGTATAGCAACAAAATTTAAAAAATCATTTTTCCCGTATTAATTTAAACAGTTTTAGGAATAGGTGTGTGAGGGGGGGAGGGGAGGCTGTAAGACTTTGAAGGGTTTTTCTACGTCCTTATGGACACAAAAATAAAAATATTTTGCAAATCGTTAAAATACCTAAAGCCTCTCCCATCTATGATAATCAGGTATGTTTATGACGCAATCCAACGTTATAGACATCTTGAATTGGATGCAATATACAACCTATTACATCATTACGGATGTCGGCGCCATTTCGTTTAATGTCGCAAACCAGGACGTTTTACGCCGATTATAAATAACAATGCTATAGAATTCTAAACATGTCACAGTAAAGTATCGTCATGTGAAGGCGCTCTAGGCCACTTACCGGCATTAGCTCGTATTATATGATATATAAACCAGGCGTCCATACAAGGAGCACGTTCACAATAATACTGTTTTGCAAGTGCCATTTATATTCAAGAGATCTTTCAGAAATGCGGATTTGTTTTATTCAATAAAAAGTAAAACGCACACGTAAATCAGATGCTCATGGTCACAGTCACATACATTTTCAATTTTCGAACCACATTTCCTGGTTCTTCCTCAAGCACAGGGTCACCACGCCCTGACTCTACGTCTACACTTCTTCGTCGCTTCTTCGCCCGAGAGAGTCAAAATATGTCGCTGAAATTCGTTCAGTAATGTAATATTTTAAAACTTCTCTTTCCAACGTAAATCTATTTCTTATTGCCACCTATTGTCTTGGGCGCACATAGTTTGTTAACATCGTCTTGCCAGGCATGTCATGCCCTCTTCTTTAATTTCTTCTCCTTCCATTTTTTTTATCTCCTATTAAGCCACTTCTTTAAAAAATGGCAATTATTCATTTTGTTACAATTAGCACATATACCTACATTTTCATTCGTGCATTTTTATATTTTTCAAAACAATTAGTTGATAAATTTCGTTGACAAGAGTAAGAAAAAGTGTATTTTCAACCCATCTTCAATACCAAATTATGTAACACTATGTTAACCTAATCAAAATGTCGTCAACTACATCTATTAACACACGTATTGTCGAAAGTAGGACAGACTCGAGAATGTGAACTAAAAATGTAATTAATGCAGCATTTCAGTAGGTAGAAATATACCTTTTTAGGGGACGACGTCCTTTCGAAAATAGATACAATTCCATCGTTTGTGTGTATGTATATAAAGCTCCAAGCGTATCAAGATTAAAATCTATATAGGCCTATAATGTTAAACGCATGAGATTTAAGTTAATATAATTAAAATACCAGAGTTATTAAAATAATCGTTCTACTTGTTACTGAGCGTTTCAAGGTCAGTTTACATGTTTTATTGTACTTTGTTCTTTCATTTAAGAAAAAGTAAATAAGTAAAAAAAGTAACTTGTTTTATAGAGGTAAAATCGTCGACAAGGGAGACTTTAAAGGGGGCAAACAACTTTTTCCATGGGGGGGGGGGGAGTAAACTACGGTAGTGTTTAAATATAGGGTGAGAGATACAAAGAGATGTTGTCTCTTTGAAATTATTTAGTTCATTTACGTTTTAAGATTGCTTTATTTAATGTTTTAAGCTTATAGTAAAAATGCTTCCTACTCCTGCCATCTTAAGCAACATCACTAGTACCCAGAGCGGAAGCACAGGCGATTTAAGTGATAACTAATTCGGGAAGTCAGCGATATTAATATGATACCAACCACCAGAAGTCCTCACTAAAGGTTTTCACTTCCCCTAAATAAAACGTCAAATGCTTTGGCTGAGTCCTAGAAAACAGCCCTTGGACCTGCCCCTAGCCACGCTATCCTCTAGATATAGCTAGTCTACTGAAGCGAGCGAGACATGTTATCGCTGGGCAGGTTTCCTACTAGAAATGCATTTCATCTTCGCCAGGGTCGCCAAGGAACGCTGTCTTGCATTCTCCTCGTTAGCAACTAGAATCATTGAGTATAGAACCTTTAGAGCTGCATTGCAAAACACACGAGACTCATTGGTATACACGCAAAATAAACTAAAGCGTGATGATATTGTTACATTTTACGGCGTTTAACAAAATATAAGTTATCATCTCATAATACATCCACCGAATTACGCCGAACCCTGTACATCAAATCACTACCACATATATTACAAACCGCCCGCGGTGGCACATACGAGCGTGGCTTCATGAGGACCCGGGCTCGAATCTCAAATATGAGATATTTTTTGTAATCGTTCCTTTCTCGTTATCTATCACCACTCATCGTCTCAAATAACCTTAATGCATTAATATTAATTAATATTGTCATTTGTGTCTGAAATAAATACATAAATATGAGACTTGAAGTGTATTATTTGTCCAATACAAACACACTGATACGCTTAATTTCCCCCATCCCCTTCCAGAGTAAAATTAATTTTTGCTTACTCAAGTAACCTTACAACAAATGCATCCAAATTTAAAACATTACAAACGAAGGCAATTAAAGATTTCGTTCGTGATATAGCCGTACAAGTGCGGAATACTTTGTCTTCATAACGATCTGGTCAGCTAGGTGAATGAGTATTGTGTTGTAAACCCACTAACTATGTGCTGCAGTAATGAGTTACTCTTAAACAAATACATTTTAATAATTATAATTATCTAACAAGCCAAGCCTAACAACATCATTGTTAATCAATCTTTCGAGTTTAAACTTCATACACCTTATTGTAGTAAAACTTAACAACATGCTTGAGACACAATGTTTGTAAATTACTTTTAGCTCAATTTGTTATTGCACTCTGTGTAACCGATTGCACTAACAACCAAGTCAATTGCTTCGTAATAAGTGCTCCCACTGATTATTAATCTAGATTATTTAAAAGTGCTTTAAACAATAATATTAAGATCTTCACTGTCATCTCCTAAAAATAACAAGTTGCAACGTGTGCATTTATATAGCCTACTCTTGGGGGTAATCACATGTAGAGTGTAGACTTTAATTTAAATATCTATTAACATAGCTACAAATTAAACTTTACGGGAAAATTAATTTTGCATGTTAAAAATCTATTGGGATATTAGTCATATTATTCATCCAAATTCCACCAGCTAAGCGCGAAATTAAACAACGAACTAAAAGAAACAGCCGACACGGATGATTCGATAAGTTCCTGGTTCGAATCCCGTCGAGAAAGGCAATCCCGACTGAAGGTTTATTCCAAGGTTTTCCTCAGTCGTTAATGCGAATGCAAGGGATTGATTGAGTCCTACCAAACTGCCCTCGAACATTATATAGTCCTGCAGAGGGGCATTGCTTTCTGAAACAGGTTTCCAGCGATATATTTTTTATTATTTAAATTTTAAAAGAAACAAGATAACCAATAGTCTCGTTTCGAAATGTCGAATGGTAATTGGTCCAATACAATTCATGCATTAACAATATTACGTGTCTCTTTTGAGTCGGAACGCAGCGTCAGCTAAACAGTTCCTTTGTTAGCTACATGTGGTCTCATTACTACTAATGTATAAGGTAGACTTAACATTTTTGCAATAACACTGATAATTTATGAGACCAGTTAACTTGATATTACCTCATGTTAATCATACTTTGTGGAGTAGGAATTTGAAATTCGGTTATTTTTTCGGGAAGCTACTGATCATCATTAGTAGAGTAGAGAAAACCCATTAGTGAAATGAGTTATTTGTTAAAAGTTGTACCTGAAAATATGCATAGGGTTTGAGTGGAGTTTGAGAAAAATGTAGTTTTCTTTACAGTGTTAGGTGGATTCAAAACAAGGCTGTTGATCGTCTTGCTTGAAATGATGCAAAGATGCAAAGTCAACGTGAAATTTTTATATGCATGGTTTGTATAAAAGCTGTCCATTTTTGGCAAAACTTACTTACAATGCTTATAGATACAGAGATAAATGTGAAACGATTGAAAACTTCAAATTGATTGATTGATGCCACAAATGACTTACTTGTGTTTGAGAGCATGCACGTTTTTATGTTTTCCCTAAATGTGCATTGCTTGCATTTATACAAGTAAAGACAAAATAATAAATTTCCCAATTTCCCAATTTTTTGGGAAATGAAACGTAATTGTCAAATTTAATGTTTGTGCACTTCTTGTTCTACCTACACCTGCGAAAGTCTTCATTTCAATTTGAGAATGTTCAGATTTGTAACAATTAATTTTCTTTGAGAGGAGAAAGCAAATTTCCTCTGTTAGACTAAAGCTGATTTATAAAGGTTTCATTGGTGGTTGTACTGTGAAAACAAGTTATTCGACAAATTGTAATACTTGGCCTAGGTGAACTTAGATCTAAGATCTTCGAGTACCAGTGCACATCTCCGTGGCACCGAGTCCGTTCCGTCAAAGAGCGACGCCAACCCACACGGCCGTAACTCGCCAACAAATAAGAATCACCGTCCCCACTAGTTGACATAAACAAGTCCCCACCGCGCTACACCCTGCGCATGTTAATTGCCACATACGCCGTCTGAAGAAGACACATCGCTTTCGGAGCCACCGATCGTCTTTTCTATAAATTGAAAGTGTACATTACATTTCGCAAACTAGCCACCAGATGGCGGGATCTACATTTCGCCGACCGCCACTGTGTACGCTTCAGCTTCACGACAGGATTCCGCTCAGAGTAAACCGGTTGAAACTTGCACGACACTCGCGGGAAACATGCGACAAAGCGAATGAGGGTGAGATAAAATAATGGGGAACAAATTAATAGTAAATTAAACCAAATCAAAAGTTAACACAACCAAGAAAGAAAGAATGAAAACGTCAGAGAAAGAAGCCGCGCAAAGATGTTAGAAATAATTTACCTCCCTCTCTCGCCATCCATCTCGAGTTCCTTTAGAACTTCTTTGTCTTGTTATTGTCAATTTGAATTTCCATAAAGAGATAAAACCAATGTAGGCTATTTTTCTACTGATAAAACCGACATGTTGTATGCAACTATTGTTGACAGAACAAAAGGGAATGGTATGTGCATTTATAATTGTTGCAATAATGGGAACACAAGAGAAAGGAAAAGGAAACTTTATGACTTGACGAAGGAAATTGTATTTCATAGAAAACGTTATTCCGTGTAAAATATAATATTGCGGAATCCAATAAATTGTGTATACTTAGTGAATGTCTGACGATGTAGTTAGCGAAGATGTAGGATATGCACGTTGGATATCCATCCTCCATAAACAACGCGCGGCGTATCCACACAACACAAGGGCATTGTCTGTAGACTATATGGTAGTGGCAGCGTATTACTCGAAGCCTTGTAATCTCTGATACAACAAGCTACTTCTTAATTATTTTGAAAGAATGTCTACATTATACGCGCACTAAGAGTGGAAAGCCTTGAGGTGTCGACGAACTATGCGCAAACCTCGTGCAATATTTTTATATGAAATGCATTAAAGAAGTATGGATCGTGTAATTTTATTCAAAGCATAATCTGCAGTGGTAATATCGTCTTCACACCAACTAGCAGAGGCTATCATGCTATGTGTGCGGCATGCTATGACTTGCAGACTTGTCTTATTGATGATGTGGTGCGATAGCAGTAAACGGAGAGAGGATACATCATGCTATAATATGGTAATATTAATTGCGTTTTAAGACTATACACGGTGACAGTGTATCAGGGGTTATTAAGTGATAGAAAATTAGGCTCCGATTTAGGAGGTCAAAGGTCAAATTCAGGTTAAATCGAATTTTGTCAATGTTTATATCTTCAGTTAATTGGAAAGGCTTTAATCGTTTTTATTTGAATAATGTTAGGCCAATCATAGATTTTGTATTTTTAGTATGCCTACAGTGAATTAGGACATATAATTTTAATTTTGTCCCTATTTGTAAATCAATTGCATATCCTGTATTATATAAAGTAGTTCATTATTTTGTGTGCATTTGTGTCAACCAAATATTATTTATTGTACCACTTTCTAGATCTGTTTTATTCCAACATAATACACTAAATAGTAAGTTATTATTTACTACAATTCAGAAATTAAAAAAGTCCGCCCCATCCGGAAATCGAACCACGGATCTCCCACATTCCATCAGCACGGGTACATTTTAAGCTCTGAATTGTAGTTGCATTATACGTCTGAATGGATGGAACAGTACTGCAACCATCCATTCCATCCATTCAGACGTATAATGCAACTACAATTCAGAGCTTAAAATGTACCCGTCCTGATGGTCTAGTGGTTAAGACGTTCACCTGGAATGTGGAAGATCCGTGGTTCGATTCCCGGTTGGGGCGGACTTTTTTAATTTCTGAATTGTAGTAAACTAGGAAAACGCTCAGTTGGACGCGTTGTTGAGCGAGCACCGGTACGTGCAACATGACCCGAGTAAGACATTCCCATAATGTTACAAACCAATAAGTCTTTAAGGTCTTGACCGATTTAGCTGAAAATTTGAAAAATAGGAGAGAATGGATAAAATCCACCGCCATCTAGAAGACCTTGACATCATTTCCTTGTTAAACTCTTTGGTTACAAATAATACACTGCTTCCTCGATAGTGTTTTGATTACTTCTAGGTGGCAGTGCATAGTGACCTGAAACCACGTGCGCCGTTGCCATGGTAACGGGACTTTGTTATAATGTAATTTCCGACTACACTACTTATCGGATCAAAATAAAAATAACATATTCGTGATCGGACGGACATTCTAAATGATTTGGCCACCTCAGATTTTGTCTCCGTTAAGTTTGAAAAAAAAACTTTCAATTAACTTTAATGTAACTTTTTAACTTTTTGAACGATTTTGCCACAAAACTATACAGCAACCCGCCTAGGTGGTATGTACATGTGTGCAAAATTTCAGGTCGATCAGAGAAACGGTGCGACCTGTATCGAAGCAGTAACAGAAAAAAACAAAAACAGACATTCGAGCCATAAGAGTCAAGTGGAGACGCTCGCTTCGCTCGCTCAATAATAACAATTACACCTACGGGAGTGTTTCCCGACTAAACAAATTGAGAAATAGTAAGTTGCTTCACAAATACAAAATTAACCATCTGAAAAGAGACATATTGTCGCTTGCAATGTATCCCACGAAAAATGATTATTTGTTTAATAGATATATTTAAAAATCTACACATAAATGCAGATGTGTTGGATTGTTAATTATAAGGTAAGTGCAAACCATTTCCTGTTTTGTAATGTTTTATCAACCGTTACGCATGTGAATGAAGGGTGGCCATTTTGATAAGAATGTACACCACGCCACCAATAAACTGTCCATTGTGTCGAGATAGATATCACAATTTGTGTTAGGATGTCTTACTAATATAACTGATTTGTCAATGTTATTTGTGATAACTTTAACTATATTACTTCGGTTGGACAACTCAAAAAAAAAAATTCGGGAACAAACAACAGATGCATTCTTGTAAAATTTAGTTTCTGAATTTATTTAGCTTTTACAATTGGTTTTTAAACCCACATGCGCCAAGTAATTAATAGCGTGTCGCATGTACATTTATCACATTTGAAAATAATTAAATATATTTTACCAATAATTTAACCTAGGAACACGAAGTACAAATCGAATAACAAAAACAAAGGTACTTTAAAAAACGCACTAGACTAGATTAAGAAATATACATAAACTATATGAAGTAAAAAATAAACTTAGTATAAAAAAGCCCAATGAAAAGGTGATAACTAATAAGAGTAACTTGTATAAACTATGAAGATTGTCACAATGATAAATTGGCATAAACTGTTGTTTTAAATGAGTAAAGTTTCATAAGACAGATTCTGTAGCAATGACTAACAATTTGTTATGGGTGTCTTAAACTCGGCCTATTTATTTATTTCATAAGCAACTTAGAACAATTTGTCCCTTCTAATCTTACATAACTTATTCGACAAGTATGTGTAGGTTGATAACAATCAATCAAAGTAAACGATAATAATTGATGTCAAGTCAAGTCTCTTCACGCCCTAACGATTGATGATCTTAGAAATTGCGAAGGCTTTACAGTAAGGAGTCTGTAGTGTAGAACAGGATGAAAATGCAACGTTTAACATTTTCGAAAATTCATCTACTATTTTTAGAAATTGAAATTTTTGGATTGATTACTTTGTTTTTTTGGCGAATTCTAAAAAAGTGATTAGATATAAAATCTGTATTGAGTATAGCAACAAAATGTCTGACCATATTCAGACATTCAACTCTCAATACAATACTTCTGGTTTGCCCCATACCAAAAATCTTTGCCCATACCATCAAATTATTTTGTATGTTTACATAGACAATTACACATAGAATCACCCTGTAATGTTAGCAAAATATAAAAAAAATCCTAGGAACTTTCAAAACTGTGCCAGTGAATTTCGTCAGTGCTGATACACCGGTTTCTACTATACTGCTCCTCGTCCTACGAACATTTAGTCCACAATTAGCCTAATGAAAACTCAAATACTTAACGCATATTATATATCTCTACCTCCTTCCTGTTATTAAATTTCCCTCTCTTTCCGTCTGATTTACTCCTTCCTTTCTCCATTGACCACGTCACAGATATTTCGACGCCCTCCGACCAAGAGGTGTGTGTGGAATGACACGGTAAATCACAGTCCATGCTGGATGGGTGGTAGGGTAGGGTGGGGTGTACGCCTTGTGAAAACCACGGCACACGCCTTGGATATTTATTAGCATTGCACCGCCTTGTAGATACCAACACCGTTGCCCGCCGGTGGCAAGGAATATCTTTACTACCTGGAGGTAATAATATGCCTTCTGAGATTACCGATCGTATGGTATTCTCTACTACTTTATTTTTAAATCGCAGTTTAATGAATCCATCAACCAAATATTGGATTTCTTTCAATATCAAATCCTGTCGAGACCGGAAATCCTGACTGAAGGTTTTTTCCTAGGTTTCCCTCAGTCGTTAATACGAATGCAAGGGATTGAGTCCTCTAAAACAACCCTCGGACATTCCTTCATAATCGTCCTATAACTCCAATATACCTAGTGAGACACATGAAGAGGGACATGCATTGCACCCTGGGCAGGCTTCCCACGAAAAAATATTATTTATTTCAACAAATCAAGATACAAAGTCAACTAAAAATGTTGACGAAAAATAGTAAGGGCATAGCCCCATGGCCATAGCATGTTGTGCCTCATCCCCGAAAAGTATAAAACATAATAAATTATGAACTTTGGGTAACATTGTGTAACTTTGTGCTCGCCAAAGTTTTCTATTTGTATAATTCAGATCTTCATTTTATCGCCACTGCTAATACCTCAAAGAAACTAAATTTAAGTTATTTTTTGCACCTTAGTAAACCCATTTAGATTTTGTGTATGGATTTTGATACAATATATAGTATTGTTCTTTTGTGCAGCTTAGTAAACCTATTTCGATTTTTATGTTGTTTGGAAAAATGTATTTAGGTATCTTGTGAGTTATTTTTATCAAATGCGTAAATCCCACATGTGGAGCTTGCTCTGTTGTTGGCAGACTTCAAAAAAATAAAATAAATACATGTCATGTTATTACCAAATGCAACATACCAACGTACCAAATGTAGTGCAGACATTCATTGGACCTTAAATATATACTGGTTGTGTTTTGAATGCACCAGCAACACAAGTTAGATCTCGACAATACAACAAGCTTTCAATTTGAATTTGAAAGCGAGGTCACGAGTTAATCTGAAGTGTACCGTACAGCGGGCATTCACCGAAATTTGTGTTAATGTTTTAAAATGTTGGTTTAATGGTTTTAATGTAAGTAACAAGAAATATTTATACAATTTATTTTAGTTTGTGATGTCAAAAATGTGAGAGAATAAACGTCATAATAACGCACACTTCAAGATTACTAATTATACATTAAAGGCATACAGATGAAAGACATTACCGAAAAACATTTTTTCATTGACAATTACTCCTGAAATGAGTAACTTGATGTGCCTGGAGAAAATTGTTGACCATTGACCAAGGATGAGAAAATACATAATACCAAGAAAAAAAAAAGAAAAAAAAGGCACATTGTTTCATGAAACTGTATCAACAATTTTGTAGCCATGGCCCTGTGTATAAAAGCTATCTATATTGTCCCTCTTTGTAAATCAGTTTTTATCACTGAAAGTGATACTAAATAAATAAATAAATAAATAAATGATGCGTTGTTCTTTTATTTGCAAAAGCAAGCTAGTTTGTGAAATGAGCAAAAGTCAAATAGACAACAGATACTAATAATTTTATTTACTGCAATCATGACGACTATAAAACACTACAAGTTTATAAACCTATACTTGTACTAAATTATACTGAACTTAAAAATTAACATAGCCATAAATCCTTTTCAAGAAACGCAAAAATTGTTATTGTAATTTCTTAAAACATATTTTTTCATTGTTAGACATTGATAAATTTCTACAACACAGTATTCTATATTTATAACTCTGGTTGTTGGACAAGTGCATTAGTTCAGCCAAGCAACACTCTACAGTGGGCAGAGATTACATTACATGCATGGAATAAATTGTGTTTTTATATGAAAGACCTCAAGGGAATTATTGCACAAGCTAGATGGTAAAATATTGCGACTGTTATTGGCTACGCTTTTATCTGCCAAGATTTAATAGTCTATTAGCAAGTCTTCAAACTAGAAGAACCGTCCAACTAATTGCATATGCTTCATTTGATTACTATGCTAATAGTTTACTTGAACGGTATAGCTTTTAATTTTTAAAGATCCCGATAAAGATATATTAGGAGGAATCAATTTATGTAGATGTTCTGTTTGTGTAATTTTATTTGAATTGTATATATGCAGAACATTCGTAACTGTTAAAAATATAATTTATTGATTGGATGAGCGAAGCGAAGACTTCAATTTCACTGACCCACAACAAATTTAGCTTGGTTTTTTTTTTGTTTTTTTTCTGTCTGTTTGTTAACTCTCTACCAGGCAAACGGCATATCCGATCTTGATGAAAATTGGAGGGGACCTTCGAAATCTCTAAACTTAGAGGTGTATTGTTTTTGGGTACAATCGAAGAAATATTTCTCATGAATATCGTACTTTTACGATTTTTTTCGATTTTTAGTGTGATATTTTCGTGACATTTGGGCCGATTCTGACCAAACGGGTGGGGCTACAACGTTCATATTATACATGGACATTAAGATTTATGGTGATGTAATACCTTTAGAAAGAAAAAGTTGAAAAAGTTAGCCAGAATCCATAGAAATAAAGCTTTTAATATAAGTTTTTTGATTTTTTGTGCGATATTTTCGTGCCATTTGGGCAAATTCTGACCAAACGGGTGGGGCTACAACGTTCATATTATACATGGACATTAAGGTTATGGTGATGTAGTACCTGTGTGTGTGTAGTGTGTGTAAGAAAAAGTTGAAAAAGTTAGCCAGAATTCATAGAAATAAAGCTTTTAGTATAAGTTTTTTACGGTAAATAATACCAATTGACAAGAAACAATAGAAACTTGACAACAATCACCTACAATGCGTAGGCAACAAAACAAAGCACTTGCAAAAGTAAAGATATCCCACGCAAACAAAAAAACTTTAAAAACCTCATCCATCAACGCGGCGGGACTTTAGCGTTTTCCTATTCCGTGCTGTGAACCGTATTCTGGTGATATACCCTACTTGTTGAAACAGAATTTTGGAATCGGTTTGTGATGTTCAATTTGAACACATTTTTAGATTGTTATTTACTATGAAAATTCACGAATGATTTTTAGAAATGTGAATCATGCGTAGAAGAATTAGAACATAAAACATAAGGGAATCTGTCGCGCCCTAAAAAAATTGTTGGAGAAAAATGTTGAGAATTTTTTTACAATAGAACTATGAAGCGAAGACAAAGATTGACATTAGCGCACCACTTAGTCGGAACAGATTTATACATTACTGTCACTGTATTTATTTAATTTATTTTAGTCTATTCTATTTCTCTTCAGCTATAAAAATAACTCACAATGGAAAACAGTAAATAAAACTAAGGACATAGGCCTATAGTTCAGCAAATTTTAAAATATTACCAAAACAAAGTATTCGAATAGTATCGTTAAAATATGTAATGAAATGAATTATAAGGAATCAAATAGAAATAAAAAAATATAGGAAATAATATAGGAAAATGAAAAAACGAGAAAAAGAAAACACAAAAAATAAAATAAAAAAACAAACTGATTTGTTAGACCATGGTTAGACGATATTGATCGATCATAAAATTGCATTTCCAGTTGAATTAAGTGAAAAATTACTTATACAACTAATGCAAGACTTAAAGATCTTTGAAATGCATTTACTCGACACCGTGCAGCATTGCCTGACAGAATATTCGTTTCAGATGATGGAAATCATAAAAAGTCTTTGTTATTAGACAGCTGCTGAAAGTGTCTTTGTACAACTGCAGAGTGCAGATACCATCTTGAAACACCTCTCAAGGTTTTATGTACGAACATATACAACGTGTGAAGAACGGTGGAATTATACGTCTTATGTGTGTAATACTAACTTTGGTCATCATTTCACACTAAACCAACACTTCTACTACGAATCAATACATGAAATACGTCGTGGTTTAAAGATCAAACAATAAATAAGGAAATATTGTATATTGCGTATTGTATGCGGGTCACTCTCTCTCTGAGCAGAAACGCATATAGTTGGAAACATAATTTCAAGTCATAACTTATTTTATTTTAGCTCCAACCTAAGTCATTCACATTATTTACCAATTATAGTATTTATTATTTACTGAAAATCTGTTATGTGACTGAGTGGGTAGACTACATACAAATTTATTTATTTTTGGGTACGGGTGAGCCCTAATAATGAAGAAAGCTTACAGTTAATTATTTTAGGCTTGTCTATCACGGAAGCGTTTCTTTGGTGGAGGTGCCGGGTCTAAAGCAGAAATAAACTGGCCTCACCCCTGAACCCCAGGGTCACCAGACACATTCTGTACGCTCCTTGTTGGAGGGCCGGCAATCGGTGGCTGTGTTCGTTGTTATCGTGAGACTGACACACAGTTTGAGTGGGCTCGTCTAATAAATCAGTTTTTTCTTTTCGTTTTTATTTTTTAATGTTTTTCTTTCTTTTGTTTTCATTTTATTTTTTCCTTTTTTTATTTTTTTTTTTCCACACCTTTTTTACATTTAATTAATTAATTAATTAATTACATTTAACGTCCTTTTTATTTGTTATCAAAATTGTTGTTTTAGAACATTGTTGTTGTAAATGTTACTATTTCAAATATTTACTAAGCTGTAGTTCATTGTTGTGTCTCCATCTATGTAATTACATTTCCTCCTTTGTAAATCAGTTTTATAACTGAATAGGATAAACGTTAAATAAATAAATAAAATAAAATAAAAAATAGACGTACGGACGGACAGATAAGTAATGCAACAGATCTTCTCCCTCATAGGTTCAAGTATAAATACAATCATACTATATAATGAATGGCTGGTAAATTACAAGTAATAAATAGCGTAACTATAGTTGACATCGTACTCGTCACAGTACATTACAAAATGATAAACATGTAACCATTGTTAATTTGTTGTATTCTTTTCAATTTCAATTTATTACTTGACGTGCAACATTTTATACAATCCCACACTATTTTATTCGACGCAATTCAAGAAGGTATTCATAAAATGTTAATGGAGATTTTACCATCACTTCGAATGCATTTTCTGTGTAGTGACGTGGCGAGTGTAAGATCATGCATGATAACGATAAACAACTGCATATAAATAATGACATTACAGACCGAACACCTACTATGAAAGGCATACAAGTTATATTTTATCTTTATATACCGTCGTCCTCACTTATAGTTCTAAAGTTGAGAAGGATTTGCATAAAATTAGTATAATGTGTTTTTCTTGTTTGCTTCACGTCGCAAATGATTCCGAGTGCGCGGCTATAAGTAAGGATGAAGATTGCCGATAGAGGTAGCTCACGCGTTACACTGTCGGTGGTCCCAATCCCCGCCACCGACAATCCTGACTGAAGGGTTTACCGACGTAACTCACCCACAGCCGACTGTGGGGATTGAGATACACTAATTGAAGAAGCCCTTATGAATTTCTATAAAATTCTAATAATGTAGAATAATAGAAAATGTATGTATATTTCGGTTAAATTTGATCATAGCAGAGACCATTGCATGTTCCTCTTCAGGTGACGAACGTAAGATATTTTGAAGATAAGCACTTATAGGACTTGTAAATTTCTGAAAAGAGGAAATTTGGGGATGCACATCGATGCTTTTTTCATTATCGATTATCAAAATGGTAATGTCAATATCGAATCGATGTTATTGATAATATCGATATCACCAATAAAGCCTGTTCCGACCTATTAGTGGAACCTCAAGCGTGGCAAGTTCATGTGTTTGGCTTCCGTTATCGACTGATAGCTCATGTCAAACAAAAATCTCGAGTGGGACACCATCGGCCCAGCCAGTGCATGGCACAACGTGAGATTGGCCTAATCTCCGTCTTTAGAGTTTGGTTTGTGGCACTATTGACCAATTTGATATTTCGATAATCAATAATGAATGTTGGTTATCGATTATCGAAATTATCCGTTATTGATTATCAATACAATTTGGTTTAACAAAAAAAAAGAAGGTAGTTGTGAATGGAATGTCCAAGGGCTTTGGGACTGGACTCAATCTCTTGCATTCACTGAAACACAAAACTATAACGAGTCAGGATTGCAGGTGTCGGTAATCGAATCCAGGACATCCCTAATCAGAGTCTCGAACTTAACGTTTGATCTACATCTGCCGGGGGTTGAATGATATAGATCTTTAAAATTATACATAGAAAGTACTGCATCTATAACTTTCTGCAGCCATACGGCTTATATTTAGAGCAACGTTGCAAAAAACGTCAAAAGTGGAATGTTTGATTGGACAATTTTAATGTAGAAATTATCGATTTTTAAACAAGAAAACAAATTGGCTAGTATAATTATTAATAATAGCAAAACCGTCATGTATACCTAGTGATTTTGTCTTTAACCTCCAGTGTAACTATTCATTATACATAAAAGGAAATGTTGGGAAAATGGGGAACTAGAAATTTAATGGGTCAATTATTTGCGAAGATTGAGTTAGAAGTTGTTGTTGAGAGTAGCTAGCTCTAATGGGGTCAGTTGCGGTAGTAATTACTAATTACCAACCCACACAATGTGATGGTTCGCTTTGAAACAAGATACGAGACACCATGATCTCAACTTCACTTAGCGTTCGTACTTGCTACGCAATTATTTGCAGACTTCGAGAGTAAACAATTTAATTACATTATAATATGTCCACGATGGGACAGTAATTAATTGATTATCTTTTAGTTTTATGCTGGTTGAGCTAACACCATCAAGTGAAAAAAGCGACGAAGAGTATGTTAAATTGTCTTTTATATGAACATATTCGAAGAAGCTCGCGTATCCTGGCTATTTGATAAGATTCAACGCAATATTGTATCTGTATCCACGTTACAAAGATAGTAGGTATTTCCAAAACAAATAAAATACATTAATGTATATTGGTCGTCAATAATAAAATACAATAATACTTGTTTAACCGCACACTGTATTAAAGCTCTATTTGTATATACTTAATACCATGAGGTTGTTTGTAAGAAATATTTGATACCGACATATCTAGGCACTCTATCAAACAATGGCAATGTTATGTTGATGGGTAAGGTAGCCTTGTCTCAGTTTGTGCTGGCTGTAAAGATAGTAAAATAACTAACAATGTCACCATAATTTATTTTAATTGACTCAATTAGTTCTAGAAGATAAATACACGGAAACGTTAAAATGTAATAAAATTAAACAACTTATTGCATGAATTTCTGCATTTTATGAACAAAACCATTGTCCTAATGATATGCTTTTGCATTAAAAACAAATCTTACGCAGTGCAATGTCCCCACAGTATAATCGCGTAACCCGTCATACAAATTAGCATATAACGTCAGTAATGTTTCTCTACAATGTTAATTACAAAAGAAACTACGAAAATTTAAAAATTGCACAGAGTATTTTAGCTAAAGGCTTACATATTACCTGCATTGTATCGGGGCAACGTAAATAATGACACGTTACTAACTAGTCATTTGCGACAAATTGTTAACAAAAATATCACTGTTTTAAACGCTAGTACATGATCGCTTTTATGGTAAACATGTGCATTTATTTGTATTCAGGTTAATATCAATAATGAGGTTCCAAGACATTGAAGATAAGTATATGTAAACATAGTTAAACCGGTGATTTCAGAGAATAGCGTTTTTCTGAACTGCTGTGACCAAATGACAGTAATAATTATTGCCCTCGAGTTCAATTTCAGCACGTTTACAAGACCTAACGTAAGTAGGGGAGTACCTCCTTGTCAAGTTACTATCTATATGACGTTTATACACTTTACTTTGCTTCGCAAAAAGGAAGGTTTTATAATGAAAATAATGGATGTGCAAGGGGATCTCAAATGATTTGTTGTGCTGTATTTTATATCACAAATGATTTGCGTAACGCTTGCAACAAAATAGTATAGAAGAAGCAGGATTAGAAAGTGGTGAATACATTGTATGAAACTAACAGATTTTGTATTTTTACGGTTGAGCAATAATCAAGTGTTATTAGCTGGCAAGAATCGACCAATGAGAGAGCAAGAAGATAAGAAGTTTATGTAGATTACTATTTATTACCCATAATAAACATAACAAAGTTGTTATGGCAACAGAACGACACCGACTCTGTATAATCACGCAAGTTTATAATAATACTTTATATTTATTTCAAAAACATGTTCAAAGAATCTTAGTTTTATTGTGCAATTGTGCGTTCATGATGAATATTTAACTGCGCGTCTGATTAAGACCAAGTCACCTAAATCTGCACCGCAAGAGTATTTGGTGGCGAATCCGCGCCATATAAAACCTATATTTTATTGTTAGGAGCTTGAAATCAGTCTGTAAATTCACATCGACAAAAAAAAACACGTACAAACTTACAGACCAAGGTTTTTAGAGGAATTTTTAACCGCATTTTAGCTTGAAATGTCAATTTGAACAATTTTTACACGCACAAAATAATTATATATATACAATTTATTTCAACACTGTCTGCGATCAAAGCCAAAATTTACAATCACACAGTTTGTAAGATTACAATAATATTAATTTCTGCGTTGTATTCAGCTGTGGATAATTTCTACGTAACGGTGCAAATATAACATAGTTACATGTAATTTGTATTAATATAATATTATTATATATTGCATAAGCTAGAGGATGACAGGTACGCACGTACTATGGGGCAGATGCTCTAACTGTCACTCTCGAATTTATTTTTAATAGTGTTCAAATGATGCGCAATAAATGCAAATATTTATTAAAAAATTAAAAAAAATCAACACAATTTTTTAAAATTCTAAATCATTGATCGAAACAATTCTTAAAATGTAACGACTACGTGCATTTTTCTTAAATTTGTTGCATTAAAACAAAAACTGTTCACTCTTAAGACTGAGATTACGAAAAAACTGCGCATCAAGTCAGTCAAGATTGTGACTTTTTTAAGGTTGCAATAACACTCATAAACAAAGCGATCGCTGAAGATCCTCTGAAGGTACCATAATTACGAAATTACTATGCCATTAAAACATAAGTGTCTGTAATAAGCTTCTGGACTTCATGAAGCAAACATTAATCGACAACAGTAAAAACATTCGGTAATTATATGTTTGGATTTAAAAAAGCGGATTAAATGGCCGTGATACGTCCGGAGTTATGATTATTAAACTGATACAGCCAAACATCCGACATGCGAAATACCTGTGTTTGTCGAGTGGTGATACTACAAGTAATACCATATCATTTGACCCAGAGCATGAATCAGGGGAATCAGTTGAACATTTGATTTATATCGTGTATTCATAGACCGACTAACGAATCCAAAGACCACTGTTATTATTCTGTACAGTACAAAATGTTCGCCAAATCACATTATTGTCTGTGAATAGCCAATTAATCATAATTAAAATGACGGCTAATTTAATGACGTCCAGACTAATAAAACTATCACGATAAATCAGGGAAAACAACATGGTGCTGACGTTGAATAACTATTCGCTTGAGATGAATTTTATTTATTTTCAACAACAATTCCATAGAAAAATACAACTTGCTATGATGGATGGTTCAAGATGTACCAGAAGCTGTGCAATTCATCAGCTCGAAGAAACCTACCACAAAGAAGTTATTCGAGTTATCAACAAGTACAGTAAAAATGAATAATTTATATTCTATGCATTTCAATTTTAATAATGTGATTTGATGTTTAGTTCAACGTTTTATTCGTTAATATAGTTTAATAAATAAGATGCTTATTAAAATGTATATAAAAATCAATAAATCCGTCTGGTTATTGTTTTTAAACAAATGCGACCACAAACAAAATGTATAAGAACTTTTTGACAGCATGCGTCAGAGGGGCCTAAACAGTTTCTGTGTTCGAGTTTAAATAAATGTAAAAATTTTAGATTCGGTCAAAACAAGAAAATACAGAAAAAATGGGAAAGCTCCAATGGATGTTGATTAATTTAGTTTCGGTAAAAATACTCTTTATGATTCGACTGTACTTCGGGTTATGACTTAAATACTTGGTCATTTATTAAAGGAGCAAAGATATTTTTTTTAAATTCCGATATCCGATGTTAAAGATGCGTCAATATCCTAGCCAACTATAGGCGAACAGCTCAATCCTAGGCAGTCATTACCATAACACGAGCAGTGAAATTTAAGAGCAAACATATTTAAACATTTCCGACCCCACCTAGGATTTGACATTTCTAATTAACTACTCCCCTGCTGTATTTTGCTTATCACTCGAACACACATTAATTACAACAAACCCGTTACTTTCTCGGCAATGATAAGATTTATCATGGCCTTTCCAAAATGCATTGTAAACCATTTTTCCCAATTTGAATTCATGTTCTTTTTCCATGTGCTTACTGTAAATTTTGATTAATGGTATAGGTGTGCAAATATACATGACAGTTGCTGTATAGCTACAACGCGATAACACACAAGGTAAGCTTAGCTACACAGATACAAAAACCATTTAAATAAATTTCGTCTTTGAGCCCAGCAAACACTGATAGATAGTGTTAGATTTGAGAACTGGCTTATAAGTTTCTCCACACATTTTTTAAGCTCTATTTACATAAGTTGTGAGTTTGTAGGTTGTACATCAATGCCAGATGACAGTAAAATATTTTTAAGAAGTCGGAGGAGATTTATGTCCTCTATTCGATACATGGCTTTGGCGTGGTTAGGGCCTATAAGTATCTCGATAACATTTCTTATACTGCAAGGTAGTTATAGGGGGCAATCAACGGCAGCAATAAGCAAGTGCAACAATTAACTAATGCAACTCTGCTAAAACAGGCATACGGTTGTGTGCATAAGGGTCTTGAAAACAATATGTACTGTACTGATGTTGATGTTGATGTTAATGTTGTTTTGTGAAAACAAAATAACTTGAAATCCTGAATCACAGCCTATCATACATAAATCACACAGTTTGGTACGGCGTAAATAATTAAACTGTATCCCAAACAGCACACACATATACCACGAATGTCCTATGGACATTCGTGAATAAAATGTGTGTATTCCTGGGATATCCCGTATATTACAGTATGTATACAAGATGTTCGACGAATGTGCAAATGTCCCGCTTTTGATCATACCGTGGACCTCCCTGGTAGATCCCACTGGATATTCTATGAATATACTGACAATATCCGCTTTTCGTATATTATGCAAGTCTTGAATATCATTGAAACATCCATATCGATGGTGAAGAACCAATACCTTCTATCTGCCATTTTCTGCCAAAATGAGATGTTGGTGTCTATGGATACAGAAAATTATTTCGGATTTTTTTGTGCAAATAGCTAACCAATATCTCCTATCTGCCACCGCCAACTAGTTACTTTTTTAAAATCAGTTTTAATGCTCTGCTGAACAATTTGCTTTTTTGGCAGATAGAAGGTATTGGTTTTTCACCATCGATATGACATTCATAGGTATATGAATATAGATACAACATTGTAGGTACATTGCAGGCATCTACAACAACCTATACTTGATTGTTATAATTTACATTTTCCTATTTTATTTTATTTTAGATATCTCATCGGAGAGCATGTCCCCAATCTATATGACTGTCAAGGTTACACCGTCCTTTCGGATTGGACGTAAAACCTTTGGTCCTCTTGTCTTTTTTCGAAAGAAGTAGGATACCTGCCAGTACCGGGTTTGCCCTCCTCCCTTCTCTCATAAATTTGCACCAGTGGATGGCAATATCCGTTGCAATAATAAAGATTGCGTCGGGGCCTGCAGGGTTGGCTTGGTCGCTTTGATTTAAAGTCCCCCACTGAAAATCAGTTATAACGGGTAGACTCTAAAAAATTTATTTATTTATTATTGGTGACGAAGCGAAGACTTCAATTTCACCGACCCCCCAAAAAAAAATTTTAGCTCGATTGTTTTTTTTTTTTTTTTTTTTTTTTTTTGTTTTTTTTCCGTCTGTTTGTTCGCTCTTCCGGGCAAACGGCATATGCGATTTGATAAAAATTTTGACAGGACCTTCAAAATCTCTGAACTTAGACTTGCTACGTTTTTGGGTAAATCGAAGAAATATTTCTCATGAATACGTAATTTTTACGTTTTTTTTTCGTTTTTTTAGTGCGATATTTTCGTGACTTTGGGTCGATTCTGCCCAAAGGGGTGGGGTACAACTTTTCATATTTCACATACCATTAAGGTTATTGATGAAATTGACTTTTGACAGAAAAAGTTAAAAAAGTTAGCCAAATCTATAGAAATAAATTTTTTAATTTGATTTTTTTTGGGGTGTTTAAAATATTAAAAACCTTTTTTTTCTATAATTCGGGCCCAAACTTTTTCAACTTTTTCTTTAAAAAGAAATACATCACCCTTCCTAAATGTCCATGTGAAATATGAACGTTGTACCCCCATGTTTGGGTCAGAATCCGCCCAATAGCACAAAAATATAGTTTTTAGATCTTTCTCACAGCCTTGTATAAAAATTCACAGGAGATTTTATATTTTACTCACACCCTTTGTTACAAAAATAAAAAGTCCAACAACCAAAGATTGCTTTTTTGGGGCCGTGAAAATATTTTTTATTATTTTTTTAAAATTTAAAAATTTAAACTTTTTATAATTAAAACTCATCCATCAAAGCGACTAAAAAAAACGTTTGCGAAAAGGGGTTCCTAGTTTATTTAAAAAGAGACTTTTAAATTTGGGTGAGCGAAGCAAACTTCAATTTTACCCACCCCCCCGAAAAATTTAGCTCCGTTGTTTTTTTTTTTTTTTTTTTTCTGTCTGTTTGTTCGCTCTTTTACCGGGGGAAACGGGTATGCGATCTTTTATAAAATTTGACACGACCTTCGTTTTCTCTGAACTTAGACTTGCCCTTTTGGGACAATCTAGAAATTTCTCATGAAAATCGTACTTTTTCGATTTTTTTTTGATTTTTTTTGCGAGATTTTCGTGCCCCTTTGGGGCCAAATTTTGACCAAAAGGGGGGGGCTACAAAGTTCTATTTCACATGGCATTAAGGAAGGGATGTATTGCTTTCTAAAAGAAAAAGTTGAAAAAATTTAGCCAGAATCGAGAGAAATAAAGCTTTTAATATAGTTTTTTGATTTTTTGCGATTTTTCTGCCCCTTTGGGCCAATTCTGACCAAAAGGGGGGGCTTAAAAAAGTTATATTTTTCGGACATTAAGGTTAGGTTTATTTAGTACCTTTTGAAAGAAAAAGTGGAAAAAATTTCCAGAAACCTAGAAATAAAGCTTTTAAAAAAAAGTTTTTACGGAAATAAAACCAAATTTACAAGAAACAAAAAAAACTTGACAACATTCACCTTTAATGCTAGGCAGCAAAACAAAACCCCTTGCAAAAGTAAAAATTCCCACGCAAACTAAAACCCTTTTAAAAAACTCATCCACAACGCGGCGGGACTTTTGGGGTTTTCCTATATTTGTAATTTGGGATAAAGGGGAGTTGTGATGGGAATGCCACTCCCGCCAACTATTCAACCATCTATCTAAGACTTTACGATTCCCAGGGGGTTAAAATACCTTATTGTTTCGGATTTTGGTAAAAATCCTTCTTAAAGTAAGTACATAGGCCCATTTACCAATCTTTGGGCGGGGTAGAGTTGGAAGCTAGTTGGGTAGTGCCATATTTGTGCTGGCAATACTTCAATTAATGTTGTGGAGGTTTTAAATGGAAAAATCGTTTTTGACTCAAGAAAAATTAATTTTACCTTTTTGAAAATTTATTTTTAATTTCGTGTCTAAGATTTGGGGTGTTTTTTACGAAATGGTTTCAATTGTATATTAATTGTAATATCCTTGCAAATTCCTTGCTGTTTTTGTTTTTACGGTTTGCTGGCAAGAATCGACCAATGAGAGAGAAGAAGATAAGAAGTTTATGTAGATTACTATTTATTACCCATAATAAACATAACAAAGTTGTTATGGCAACAGAACGACACCGACTCTGTATAATCACGCAAGTTTATAATAATACTTTATATTTATTTCAAAAACATGTTCAAAGAATCTTAGTTTTATTGTGCAATTGTGCGTTCATGATGAATATTTAACTGCGCGTCTGATTAAGACCGAGTCACCTAAATCTGCACCGCAAGAGTATTTGGTGGCGAATCCGCGCCATATAAAACCGAAATATTTATTGTTAGGAGCTTGAAATCAGTCTGTAAATTCACATCGCCAAAAAAAAAAAAAAAAAAAAACACGTACAAACTTACAGACCAATGTTTTTAGAGGAATTTTTATACCGCATTTTAGCTTGAAATGTCAATTTGAACAATTTTTACACGCACAAAATAATTATATATACAATTTATTTCAACACTGTTTGCGATCAAAGCCAAAATTTACAATCGCACAGTTTGTAAGATTACAATAATATTAATTTCTGCGTTGTATTCAGCTGTTGTATGGATAATTTCTACGTAACGGTGCAAATATAACATAGTTACATGTAATTTGTATTAATATAATATTATTATATATTGCATAAGCTAGAGGATGACAGGTACTCACGAACTATGGGGCAGATGCTCTAACTGTCACTCTCGAATTTATTTTTAATAGTGTTCAAATGATGTGCAATAAATGCAAATATATATATTTTTTTTATCAACCCAATTTTTTAAATTCTGAATCATTGATCGATACAAATTGTTCTTAAAATGAAACGACTTCGTGAATTTTTCTTAAATTTGTTGTGTTAAAACAAAAACCGTTCACTCTTAAGACTGAGATTGCGAAAAAACTGCGCATCAAGTCAGTCAAGATTGTGACTTTTTTAAGGTTGCAATAACACTCATAAACAAAGCGATCTCTGAAGATCCTCTGAAGGTACCATAATTACGAAATTACTATGCCATTAAAACATAAGTGTCTGTAATAAGCTTCTGGACTTCATGAAGCAAACATTAATCGACAACAGTAAAAACATTCGGTAATTATATGTTTGGATTTAAAAAAGCGGATTAAATGCCGGTGATACGTCCGGAGGTATGATTATTAAACTGATACAGCCAAACATCCGACATGCGAAATACCTGTATTTGTCGAGTGGTGATACTACAAGTAATACCATATCATTTGACCCAGAGCATGAATCAGGGAAATCAGTTGAACATCTGATTTATATCGTGTATTCATAGACCGACTAACGAATCCAAAGACCACTGTTATTATTCTGTACAGTACAAAATGTTCGCCAAATCACATTATTGTCTGTGAATAGCCAATTAATCATAATTAAAATGACGGCTAATTTAATGACGTCCAGACTAATAAAACTATCACGATAAATCAGGTGAAAACAACATGGTGCTGACGTTGAATAACTATTCGCTTGAGATGAATTTTATTTATTTTCAACAACAATTCCATAGAAAAATACAACTTGCTATGATGAATGGTTCAAGATGTACCAGAAGCTGTGCAATTCATCAGCTCGAAGAAACCTACCACAAAGAAGTTATTCGAGTTATCAACAAGTACAGTAAAAATGAATAATTTATATTCTATGCATTTCAATTTTAATAATGTGATTTTATGTTTAGTTCAACGTTTTATTCGTTAATATAGTTTAATAAATAAGATGCTTATTAAAATGTATATAAAAATCAATAAATCCGTCTGGTTATTGTTTTTAAACAAATGCGACCACAAACAAAATGTATAAGAACTTTTTGACAGCATGCGTCAGAGGGGCCTAAACAGTTTCCGTGTTCGAGTTTAAATAAATGTAAAAGTTTTAGATTCGGTCAAAACAAGAAAATACAGAAAAATTGAGAAAACTCCAATGGATGTTGGTCAATCTAGTTTCGGTAAAAATACTCTATGATTCGACTGTACTTCGGGTTATGACTTAAATACTTGGTCATTTATTAAAGGAGCAAAGATATGTTTTTTAAATTCCGATATCCGATGTTAAAGATGCGTCAATATCCTAGCCAACTATAGGCGAACAGCTCAATCCAAGGCAGTCATTACCATAACACGAGAAGTGAAATTTAAGAGCAAACATATTTAAACATTTCCGACCCCACCTAGAATTTGACATTTCTAATTAACTACTCCCCTGCTGTATTTTGCTTATCACTCGAACACACATTAATTACAACAAACCCGTTACTTTCTCGGCAATGATAAGATTTATCATGGCCTTTCCAAAATGCATTGTAAACCATTTTTCCCAATTTGAATTCATGTTCTTTTTCCATGTGCTTACTGTAAATTTTGATTAATGGTATAGGTGTGCAAATATACATGACAGTTGCTGTATAGCTACAGCCCGATAACACACAAGGTAAGCTTATAGCTACACAGATACGAAAACCATTTAAATAAATTTCGTCTTTGAGCCCAGCGAACACTGATAGATGGTGTTAGATTTGAGAACTGGCTTATAAGTTTCTCCACACATTTTTTAAGCTCTATTTACATAAGTTGTGAGTTTGTAGGTTGTACATCAATGCCAGATGACAGTAAAATATTTTTAAGAAGTCGGTGTAGATTTATGTCCTCTATTCGATACATGGCTTTGGCGTGGTTAGGGCCTACAAGTATCTCGATAACATTTCTTATACTGCAAGGTAGTTATAGGGGGAAAGATACGTAACATCCCTGGCAACCAACGGCAGCAATAAGCAAGTGCAACAATTAACTAATGCAACTCTGCTAAAACAGGCATACGGTTGTGTGCATAAGGGTCTTGAAAACAATATGTACTGTACTGATGTTGATGTTGATGTTAATGTTGTTTTGTGAAAACAAAATAACTTGAAATCCTGAATCACAGCCTACCATACATAAATCACACAGTTTGGTACGGCGTAAATAATTAAACTGTATCCCAAACAGCACACACATATACCACGAATGTCCATTGGAAATTCGTGAATAAAATTGTGTATTCCTGGGATATCCCGTATATTACAATATGTATACAAGATGTTCGACGAATGTGCAAATGTCCCGCTTTTGATCATACCGTGGACCTCCCTGGTAGATCCCACTGGATATTCTATGAATATACTGACAATATCCGCTTTTCGTATATGCAATTCTTGAATATCATTGAAACATCCATATGACATTCATAGGTATATAAATATAGATACAACATTGTAGGTACATTGCAGGCATCTACAACAACCTATACTTGATTGTTATAATTTACATTTTCCTATTTTTTTTATTTTAGATATCTCATCGGAGAGCATGTCCCCAATCTATATGACTGTCAAGGTTACACCGTCCTTTCGGATTGGACGTAAAACCTTTGGTCCTCTTGTCTTTTTTCGAAAGAAGTAGGATACCTGCCAGTACCGGGTTTGCCCTCCTCCCTTCTCTCATAAATTTGCACCAGTGGATGGCAATATCCGTTGCAATAATAAAGATTGCGTCGGGGCCTGCAGGGTTGGCTTGGTCGCTTTGATTTAAAGTCCCCCACTGAAAATCAGTTATATAACTGAGTGGGTAGACTCTAAATAAAATGTATTTATTTATTATTTATTTAAATAGAGACTGAATATTAGTTATTTGGGATAAGGGTAGTTGTGATGGGAATGCCAACTCCAGACAACTATTCAACCATCTATCTAAGACTTTACGATATCCCAAGGTGTTAAAATAGCCTTATTGTTTCGGATATGGTAAACATCCTTCTTAAAGTAAGTACATAGGCCTATTTACACAATCTTTGGACGGAGTAGAGTTGGAAGCTAGTTGGATAGTGCCTATATTTGTGGTGGCAGTATTACTTTTAATAAAATACTTCAATTTGATGTTGTGGAGGTCTAAATGGAAAAAGTCATTTTTGACTCAAGAAACATTAATTTCACTCTGTCGAAGATTTATTTTTAAGTTCGTATCTAATGATTTGGGTGTGTTTTTACGAAAATGTGTTTCAATTGTATATTATATTGTAATATCCTTGCAAACTCATTGCTGTTATTGTTGTGACGTGTTTGTTTCACAATAACTTCATAATGCAAATAAAAGGACATCTTTCGCGCCCTTAAAAAAAGCAATAATAATATAATGAACATATAAACTTCTCTGAAAAGTTAACAGTATTGACGCTACTTGATGTTGATGTATCTGTAAGTCTTTTACACAGAACGCAAAATCGTACGAAATTTGATTTAGTGGATTGTGTTATTACATGTTAACTACCTTACCATTTACAAGGATTGCTGAAAGAAAGAGAATTTGAACAATATCTTAATTAAATTGGTTCCTCAACTTGACTACTACAGCTAACTAATTACACAACGAACACCGCTTATATAGCTACAATATGATCGAACACACGGTGGCCATTTCTGTGCAGACAAATTGGGTTTTCTTGCTGTAGGCAAATTACCTTATTTTTTAATGAGAGCAGGATAGTTTGATTTATTGCCGCATGTTGGCTCTTTACATGGTAGCAATTAGAATCCTCGTTACGTTACGAATACAATAATAAACACCTTGTATGTTATACAGTAAAGAATACATTTACAAGTGTACCAACATAAATGTTGAGTAATTATGATGATACTAAGAAATAATGGAAATAATAAGAGTTATTAATCCAAGGAACACAGCTGTTAGCCAGTTACACAAGGTAGATATTAAGAAATTATCTTTGCTATTGAATAATGAGTAGTCATAATGAAGTAAGGCTCTTCATTAAATAACTGTCATTTTATAAGGCAGTGGACAAAAAAATAGGCCTAGGTCGACTTAAATTAATCATGCATGTAAATAATATTAATACATTTGCACAATACCACAAGATAATAAGTGGAAAGAAAATAGTGGTTCTAATATGTTGTCTGATAAAAAACAATAATCAATAAATGAGTGATATATTCGTCATTATGTTGTCAACACCTATATTATTTATTTATCCACAAAATATTTTTGGTACAAATAGCAAAAGTAAACCACCAAACTAGACGAATAATGGCATGACAAAATTTAGCATTCATAATGGCTGTTGGCAGCCATTTCGAGATCTCTACGAAGAAATGTAAAATGACTGCTAAAATTATGACGTAATTAATCAATCAAAAAGAAAATGTCGGCGGTGGCCATTTTGCTGTTTATTCACCCAACCGCTGCAAAAAGCTTAACATGAAACTAGCCTAATGGTGTTGCGTAAATCATGAAGTTAGCATGTGCAGGTGCATTGTGATGACGAGGTCTGATTAATATCCCTGGCTGTCTACAACCTCTCATAGGTTTTTACTTTAATTGCGAAATACGTCAGGTTTTTAGAATGTGCATATAACATTACCTGGTTAATTTGTCTGTGAAAAATTAGCATGATTTTAAAACGTATATATAGGTTTGAGCGCAAGTAAAACATGTGATCGTATCCTGCGTAGTACCAGTAATATGCAAAAGCGATTAAATAAATCTGTGGACTTTACAAATGTTTTAAGTGTTACAACGGGAATGTAAGATTAAACAATAATCCAGAAATGTCAAACTAAGGGATTATACTTATCGTTTATATGTTAAAACTATTAATTGCTTTACTTATTGTAGCCTACATTAGTTTCTAATTCCATAGCTCCGTTAAAAAAACAAAGTGTTAAATACAATTAAGAAATCTTGTTTGAAACTAGAATGCAAATTAAAAAGTCGGAGTTGACAAGTGACAGCTCCTAAAATAGTACTTTAGAAAGTGTTAAAAATAATAATGTTATTACCATAAGATCTAATAAAATCTAGCAACTTGAGATATTATTAAAATGGATTTACCCCAGAATGTAAAACAATTAAATTATCCATGGATTGACATTTTTGTTACAATGTACACCTTCGAATGATGTTTTAATATGCCATGACAATGACATTGATTTTCTTTTTTTACCTAAGCAGCGAAGTTTTATGCTGTTCAAGCAGTTCCTCTAGTGAACATAAGATGAAAATAAGAAGTTATTCCCTGGGTTAAATTTATTTAAATCGTACGCTTTAATTCAGTGTGATTTGTGGTCTGTAAAGTTGTGTTTTATTTGAAGGTCTAGGCACGAATCACATCTTGCTCACTTGAATTCTAAGCTTGCCAATTTAAACATTCTACATATTATTATTTTGCCCGTGATATCAAAACTTAGGAAATTGTGGTGATCATTGGTCATTAGTCATCTCATTATAATTAATTTCAATCATTTGTCATTATGCAAAATAAATTGGATTGTTTTGAACCATTTTTGTTTTGTGGTACTTCCCCAGGAAAACAAGTGTGACATTAAACAAATCCAAAAGATACTTACAAAAATAAAAACGAAAATCTAGAACACTGCTTATGCTTTAATTTGTACGAGAAGTTGATAAACAATTCATGTTATTTTGATAAAACCTTGTCTTACAATAATTGCCAACAAATTTAAGCAATTTACCTAGTAGTTTTACTATGCAAACAAATTTGAATTATACACAATCGCATTTTGATACCGGTGTACCGGGAACCCAGTCTTGAAAAGTAGCAACCAACACAAATCACGATTAAATAAATCACAATCATGTCATTGAACGCAGTATTTTTGTTTGCCCTCTCTATACACACAACCCCACTGGATATTTGGGAGGGGCCCACACATTCAAATCACCGCGAAGACTTCAAGAAACACCTTCTACGATGAAATACCATTCCAGTCAGAATATGGCCAGGGCGGGTGTGTAAGTCTTGGAGATGACAGTTCCAAACTGTGTAGGGGGCACGATATATTAAATAAGTTACTTGTAGGAATGCATCACGCATAATATTACAAACAATCCACATCGTCCTTCTTTTAGAATAATTACTGTCTTGCCTCAAATAATTCCAAGTTTATTTTAAATGTATAGGTTTGGTGAAATGCATAGGTGTTTATGGTTCTGTAATTACAGGTTGGGGGAACTGGAATTATCTGGGCGGGTCTTGACAAGAAATAAGAATGTGAATTTGAATTACATGACAATAATTTATCATGCAGAATTGCAGGCTGGTATATAGTACACTGTACACCATAGAATGCGCATGTTTTGACACTGAAATGTCGACAATGGTCACAAAGTCCTTGTATGAGAGGTATTTATAAACACATATTAGTACTTTAGACATAAATTTAAAAAAGTGACAACACCGGGGATCGAACCCGGGAGAGGATAAAACTTCTTTTAATTTCTGTCTAAAGTACTAACAAAACAGCGTCATAGTCGCCTACTATAAATCCAAAGTAAATCAAGATATATAAACAAATGAATAAATAAATAAATAAATAAATAAAAACAACTTTATACAACACGCATGGATACGGGAGCACCCAAAGTGAGGACCGAACATACAACACGCATGGATACGGGAGCACCCAAAGTGAGGACCGAACAAACCGTTGTTATAACACACTAGTTTCAGGGTTTAAGGCTATTCGACCAAGTTTTTCTATTTTCCAAAATATGCTGCCAAGTCAAAATATAGTGAATGGCTTTGAAACCTGGCTATTTAAGGAAATCGAAACTATTTTTTTCACATTTTTCTGATCGGGCACATGGCAAATATCGCCTCTTAAAATACCGCCAATCGAAAAAATTCGCAGGAAAGACAACTGTAAAAAATAATCTTTTTTCTCTCAGTCAGCCTCAAGAAAACCCAGTTGAAAATTAATGTCACAAAAACACAACTACCTACGTTGATGGTGTGCTTGGGCGAATTGAAGTTTGAAATTATCTTGAAGAGGAGATATTTGCTGTGTGCTCGATGAGAAAAATTCGAAAAAAAAATTTTTTTCCTTATAGAGCCAGGTTTTGTTATATATTTTGACTTGATACCATATTTTGGAAAACAGAAAAATGCGGTCGAATAGCCTTTAGATCATTTATTGGAGGTGTCGAGGGTATAAATATTCCAACTTTATAGGGGGCTGGCCCCACCCCAAAAACATTATGTATTCTTATGTTCTAGTTGAAAGGCAGTAAACAAAAATCGCAGGTCAATAATTGATTCAATTATTGGATGGAGGCCATGTTCTGTTTTATCGTGAGACGTGACACACGCACAGTTGGACAGACGGACAGACGGACAGACGGACAGACAGACGGACGGACATTGAAGATACATAAAGGTGAGCTTAGCTCCCGAGTTAGTATTATCACATTAGTATTATATATTTCCAAATAAAGACGAAATAAATTAAATTATTATTTAATACAATCCAGAAATTAAAAAATCCATCCCGATCGTATATAATATAATTGTATAAAATATTAATTACTCCACCTACGGGAGTGTTTCCCGACTATCCAAATCGAGAAATTAAATTATGCAAAGTATACCGTTCTAAAGTACCAAAAAAGTATTGTTTTCGTGTTTTGCAAGGTGTAAGGCTAAGGTTCACCAACGTACAGTATTATAACAGTTGACCTAAAGAGCTTCCATTACAAAACCAATATGGCAATAAGCTAATAGATCGAGTAGACCTAGTATATGAGTTCAAAAACCCATTTCTTACGCGGATCATGTACACAGCCTTCATTGGTGCAACCAAGTTTATGAGATGTACATTGTTTTAACAGTGTTGTACTAACACATAATAAAATATGAACAACCGGTCATAAAATAATTCCCCTTTAAAAACCTTCCTACATAACAATTATAACACCCAGCAGACCTTCAGTTGCATGGCTTTCCGAGAAAAGTTCACTAATTGAAAATTGTCTTGATGACCATTCTTGTGTGACAGCACGAAGCCCTAAACTACTGAGTCATCAACCCGCAGTGTCGGCAACTTACCAGAAGAAAGAAACTATGTTAAAGAATGTACTTGCAATAGTAACTGGCTTTCCAGAAAGAAAGTATGGTTATCGCAACAGAACGGAACTTAGCAAAATAAATGGGTGTTTAAATGTTACCGCGAGCGATTGGCGAAGATATGGTTGCTAACGAGGGAAAAGTACAAAGATTCATGAAGTGCAATTCCTAACTACTATCGATAATGACTAAGTAAGGCAACTGGCAGGTCAAAATAGCATTCAACTTGTTAGTAGTCAATGATGAATTCTTTTCAGTTGAAAGTACCAATTTGGAGTTCATAAAGTCAATGGCTCAAACCTAACTTTACCATAACATAAGGTAATATTTCAGATAAAATTAATTCTTCGAAAAATAATGGGTTTGCTAACGAAGGAAAAAATACAAAAATTCATGTAGTGCAATTTCCTAAACTGCTAATTACGAACAATGACTATATATTATAGCAAACTGGCAGTGTCAAAATTAGTCATTCACACTTTGTTAGTAGTCAAACTGATGATTTTTTTCACGTTGAAGTTACCAATTTGGAAGTTCATAAAAGTACAATTGGCTCAAAACCTAACTTTACCATACACAAAATGTAATATTTTCAGATAAAAATAATATCTTCGAAAAATAAACTATAGTTATCATAAAGGTTACCAAAAAAGGTAACATGTGCTACCAGTAGTGTGTTACCAGTAACGCGATACTCATAAGGCATGCAAAAAATGCAGTTACAGTTCTTCTTGAAGTTTACGCTATCTTGGAGAAATATTACTAACGGTATTGATCGACGGATACCTTAATCGCAAATATTTCATTAATGGGTGTATTTTTCGATTAGAATGTCAGTTCAATATGTTGTTTTGGTGCTAAGTGAGTTCAGACAAACGAAACCTGAGTCTGACAAACCTCATAATGTTGAAAACCAAGGCATACCTTGATCACGCGACATTGTATTCTGCGTATTCTGCTAGGGTGGGACAGAGCTTACTTGATCACGTGACCTTGTATTCTGCGAGGGTAGGACTGAGTAGACCTATGGTCACACGTTCAGGATGGCTTACCTGAAACAAACAAAAACAAATTAAATCATTTCCTCGATATGGTTTAGCCTAAACAATCACTATACTAGAGAAACTTCTTAAAATCTTGACTCTGTTCTTGTTTTGTTTTTGTTTTTTAATTAAAGGGATATTTCGACTTTTCTTCAAAAGTCATTGTACCTGTGTGTTGTACGACAAATAACAACACCCCAAAAGAGAAACAATACAAACAATCACTTTAATGAATCTTATATTTAAATTTCATTAAATTTTAATATTTTAAACAAAAACAGAGTCAACTCTAAAATAATGTTTTAACTATCAACTACCTGTTCCGCTAGTTTCTTGTACTATTAATCAGTTTTTTAACTGAATGAATAGACGTTATATAAATAAATAAATAAATAAATAAATAAATAAATAAATAGATAAATAAATAAATAAATAAAATAGCAAAAATGCATAAAAATTAAAAAAAAAAGCTAATATGAAAACGCGTAAATAAAAGTTGGTAGAGGTGCCGGGTTAGTGGAATCACCCTCTTTGGGTGGGGTTAGCCCGCTCGTTTGGTCTCTGGGGTCACCATAAACAGTATGTATCATCCTCGTTGAGGGGCAATGTCAGTATAAAATGCATGGTAATCCGAGGTCACGTTCTATTATTATCGTGAGACGATGACATACGCACAGGAGGACGGACAAACAGGCAGAACAGAAAAGCTATGTTTACATGGGAGCTTCACTCCCGAAAAGATGGTACAGCCTTGTAGGTTCTTTGCCGAGCAAAGATAGGCAAGAAGGTAAAAATATTGTTACTAACCAGTTATGTATCATGTTTGAAGTTTCAATGATCAGGTCCAAGCAAAATGATTATTTAAAAATAAACTTTAAATAACAGGTAAAAGTTATTTAAAAATTAAAGAACTTAACACTGCTCTTATAAGCAGGAAATTATTATTTAGTATGTAAAAATATTTTTTAAAGTTTCACTTTTCTTCGACTGGCTGACAATATTGTTTATAATATAGAGATAAATATTTTTGATGAAAAATGTACTTTTATGTAAGCGTGCCCTGCTGTAACAAACAAGTATTTAACTGATGATTTCAAGTACATCAAGAGATTCAAGGTTAGTATACATGGCAACAATATAGTGGCTTAACCTTACAAAAAGCTATTTCAATAAAACGTTTTCCCTTTATCGTCCGATTCTTCACATTTATGATCTTAATCAAGATAAAAACAGCAACAACATATAAACGGCACAGCATCCCACAGCATCATTCCTACTTCCTATAAAACAAGATAGAATCACCTACGCGCCGCTAGGGCGTGTTATGAGATCCTAGCATCTTTACGCCACTTCCTTGTTGTATATTCCTTGTACTATACAACACAATGTGCAACCGACCGTGTTATAAATCCCACAATAACGATCGTCATGGATTATCTCCACACACACACGTCAAACACAAATGATTGAAATCTTCTGCCTTGGAAACATGTCGTAACTAGCAATTTAGTTAATGTACCATTTACTTTGTGTAATATAACACGTACACAAATAAGGGGCGTATTTTGTTGAGTAACTCAATCTAGCCATTATTTTATTGTCCGTCGTAAACACTTTCGATAATGAGTTCCATTGACGTTTGAAACGTGTAAGTAAAATTGTGCTGACTATAAATAATGTGTAATGTACACTTACGGCGAGGTAGAGGTGGCACAATGCTATAGCGCGAGATTTTATGCGGGAGGTTGGGGGTTCGATTACCCTATCGTCAAGCAGAGCTGAAGAATGAGAAGAGACGATATATAGTGTTACTCGTCTCAAAAACCCAACCTCTATTCAGTCTAAATACTATCACAGTGCAGGTTAGTTTACGAAAAATAGTCAGATTTATAATCCAATTAGTATTAAGTACCCGGTGAAGAAAGCAGTGTTCAATCAAGCTTCAAAATGCATATACACCGGATATGCGTATATGCGTATTTGGCACATGTGTGATGTATTTAACAGTGATTATGTTATAGAGAAAATGGGGAAAAAATATTATAGACAATGCACTCATTCAATTGAATAAAACAAAATGTACGTTAGTTTTAACGTTTACAATTTAGTTCATCTAGTGAACAAAATACAATTTGAGATAATGTCGCCTCTCAAACGCATGCTGGAAAGTATATCCAGCTTGGTTAGTAATATAGTAGTATCTATATCTAGTATCTAGCATAGTAAGTAGTAGTATCTAGATTCTAGCTAGTATCTAGCTAGGTATATAGATAAATAGATAGATAGATATTTTTATTCACTTAGACTAGTACAGTATGCAAGTACTCTTCGCAGAGAAAGTGTATAGTCTATAGCTAAGATTAATAAAAGTATGTTTTGAGGATAGACTGTTGGGAAGGCTAATTCTTACAATTCGTCTTTTGAATGAGGAAAACTTTCGATCAGCTAGGATTGCCGATATCCGGAATCAATCCGAGGACCTCACGAAAACAAATTGCTGAGCTATGTAGAAATGAACAAGGCTCACATTTTTTAAATTCCAATGGTATATTTGCGTTTATGTGACGAGTCTTCAATTAGATAAACTAAGAAATATTATATTTGTTACTTTTTCAGTTGTTAATAACTATACCCCCACCCCCGTCGATCAGCATTCAAAATGTTTTGCCTCGATAGCTGCAGTAGAATTATATATTTACAAAAAGTAGGGCAAGTTCCCACATAACATATTCCAAAGCGTTGAAAACACTTTTTGTTCCACTAAAGCTGCAGCCCAACTCTCAAACTTAAAACCTAAATTACCTCCGTGAGTAAAACTGATAAAAATCTAATAAATATCAAAGTTTTGCTCTTAGTTATGGTAAATAAATACATAACGATTTTCCAAACACTTTTTTTTACGTAACGAAATTTCGTGCACGATTCGTCATGGTGTGGCCGCGTTCGAGAATCACGCCATACTGTCTTTATTAATTCACAGCTAGGCCACGCATGGAGCACGGAACGCGCTCACATCATTAGCATTTGATCAGAAGATCTCAAAACTTAGTATTTAAGTTTAAAGTAATTCTTATCTTTAGGTGTCATGGTTGCTACATAGTTTGAAAAATGAAAACTTGAACACGCGCTCAAATCATATCAATGTCGTGGATTTGTGTTCAGCTATTTGCATTGAGACATGTTCACAATTTCAATTTCTAGCAAACAAATTTTATTAAAACTCATGTGCTACTTATTAGTAAAAATAACAAAAACTGAAAACAATTTAATGAATAAATACATGCGTATTGAATATCCTAAACAAATGCAATTTCTCTGAATGAGCGTTATTGAACTCATGTGCAACTTATTATTGGTAAAAAATAAAAATTACATTTAAAAAATGAATGAATGAATAAATGCGTATAGAATATAATTATAATACAAATTGAAAGTCATCGAAACGAATTTCAATGCACCAAAGTAATTTGATTAATGTATTTATTGCTCTGTGTAATAAAGCGGTTTGGCGTTTGACTGTTGGCAATGAATGAAATATTTCTAGTAGCATAAGATGACAAGAGAGTTATTTATTATAGTCCTAAGAAAGAAACTGCTAAGATTAGACACCACAATATCAGACAACACCCAATTAACTATATAATATTATTGTAATTTCCTTGTGGTTGTCATTAATGTCCACACCTCTGTGTTTTAAATATTCATGACGAGTATTCAGAAGGTATTGCGAGGTGTATTTAATTATTTAATTCTTAATTAATATGCCCTTTAGTTATGAAATAAAGAACACCTAGAAATAATTAAATATCACCGCACATTTTACGAAGAGTTAGCCACGGAAAACAAATAACAATGAGAGGTAATTTTTGATTTCAAAAAAAAAGTAGGTCGTTCTTCGATTGGGCAACAAGTACCAAAGAACACAAATTTAAAAAAATTAATTTAAAACTTGAAAAGGTAAAGACGAAATTAGGAATTACTGGAATTACGTCACATGAATATATACTCTACGTACTAAGCTGATCTTATGTGAACCCATGATGAAATAGATACCCCGGGGTTATATCAGGCGCAATTTGTTTTATGAAAACATTTTTCTCTTCATTAATAAAAGAGATTTTACTGTCAAGCCAAGTATATTTTTCATAAGTATACAGGTACACAATTACATAAATGTAAGGTAAGATAATGTACACCTTTCTCAAACACAGCTGAATGTAAGTTTAAGTAATAAAATGAGTAGCATGATGCACAACGATGACCTCATCGCAAATAGATCTTGTCTCCACAAAGCAAGAAGGTGTATGTCTTTACCGTCGCATAAACTGCATAATAAGTACATGCATGCACACATTACATTACAGCTTCTTGAGCTGACGGAGATGATGGGCCAATAAGAAGAGAATTCTTTGTAAACGACGGGCCTGGTTTTTTGGACGCGGAGGCGGATATTTGGACAAAGACGCGGTTGTATTGAGAATATTCTCTTCTTTTTGCCTGGCCCGTGTTCGTGTAGATGTCAGCGATGCCTAGGGTTGGGTAATATGGTAATCCTCGGTTTCACCCACTCAGGCTAAGTCCATAGCCAACAGATGTAATTCATCATACTGACTAGGAGAGCTATACGCCGGGACAAGAAAAACTACACAACGTCTTTCAAATATTAGCAAAATATTTTAAACTGCTGCACGCGCCAATAACGTGGATTTAAGATGCTTAAATTTGACGCAAAAAAGTACCCACGTGTTATTTTTAAGGATGTTGTCGTTGCACTGCAATTTGCAACTAAATGGCAACATGGGTAGCATGGGTTCCAATTCTGCAACAATTATTGACCAAAATATAAAACCGGTCCTACAATACACTTTCGTCACATGGTTGGGCTCCATACCGACAACGTTGGAGCGCAGATCCAAGCCATGGAACAAGTGATGTGAGTTAAGGTGGTAAATACCACGCGAAATTATAGTGTTTTTAGTAATATCTCTAGATCGGTGCAAACTATTTAAAAACTGATTGCAGACAATAATGTGGTTTTGTTAGAACAGTATGGTAAAAAAAAATCAAATATTAATTTAATTAATTAAATACCTAGTAAAAAACTTAATCATCACAATATAACAATTTTGTTTGGTGCAGGCTATAGTTCTCACAAAACCTCATAGCTGTCTGCAATCAGTTTTACGATATTTTGCAGCGTTGTCGAGATATTATTTTTAAAAATGTAATTTTGCATGGTTTTAATATTGGAGGTGGTCTACCACCTTAGGGCATTGCTATTTATTTAATAAATAGACAATTTAACGACTCGATCACCATTTCAAAACATACAAACACAAAGGTTGCGAACTTTACCGTTATACAACGTTTATTTGTAATTTTTGGTGGAGGTGCCGGGTTGAGTGAACCAGCCTTGCCACGTGAACCTCGGGGTCACCAAACATGATCGGTACATCATTCTTCAAAGGTAATCCAAGAAGGAAGCGAACTTTACCGTTATACAACGTTGTATATTTGTAATGTTTGGTCTTTTACAATAAAACAGGATTTACATCTACAAATACGTACAGAAATAGAATTAACGTAAGCGGACATACTCTTAGTTTTAAGTTTATTTACTGGAATAGCATGATTAATCTAAACTATTATTTATTATGTTGACTACTTCGTTACTATTTATACAACACAGATAGCCTAGGTATATAAACTTGTCTCCTTGTTATCAGTCCTTTCTATGTGTTATGCTGTTTATATACCTGAATACAGTTCTAACAACTAACTGGTTTGTTTTTTTAACTTTCTAAATTCACGTTAAATATATTTAATTTAAGTTTGTAACAGAATTTAAATAGAAAACGAGTTTCTGTAATATAAAATTAGGGAAGAAGTGGCACTTTACTTTTAGTATCATCTAATGGTTTTGAGTCTAGGATATTTAAAGGGCAAATGGTATATTATGTACATACACTTGTGCATAAAACCCATTAAATGAACAGCGTTGGTGTGAGGTAGCAATTAACGCAAAAGTTTGCACGGGCCGGGATTCGAACCCAGAACCTCTCGCTAAGGACAAATTTATCAAATACAAAATAATACATAAGAAGACAGAAAAACAACAATCAAAACTAACGTAATTGTTATGAAAAATATAGGAATCTCCGTTAGAGCAAAGTTAATTTTATTACTAGGAAAACGCTTTAAGTCCCGCCGCGTTGTTGGATGAGCGTATTGGTGCATTGAGCTGCCATGTGTTACGCGGATTTCTGTTGTTCTGTGAAAAAATCATTACTTAGTCGAAGATTTTTTTCATTAAATTAAATTAAATAAAAAATTAACTTAATTTTTTTAATGAAATGAAATGAAATAAAAAATTAACTTAATTTTTTTAATTAATCATAAATTAAATAAATTAAAGAAAAAAATCGTAAAATTGCAATTTCATAAAATTAAGGAACGAATATATTAATTCATAAATTAAGGTTCTGTAAAAAAATCATTACAATAGGATAAAGCATGTAGGTGTTAGAAGTCAAAGAATTGTTTTAAAAAAATAAAAAAACCCGTAAAATTACTATTTTCATGAGAAATAATTTTTCGATTGCGCTCAAAATTTCACACGAATATCTTAATTTATAAAATTATGGTTCTCACACACAATCGGATAAAGCATGTAGGTGTTATAAGTCGAAGAATTTTTTTAAAAATCGAAAAAAAATCGTAAAATTGCGTTTTTTATAAGAAAAAATTTCCCGATTGCGCTCAAAACGTGGCAGTTCTAAGTTCAGAGGTTTCGAAGGCCTTCATAAAATTTCATCGCAATCGGAGTATCGGTTTTAGCCGGAATCGTGTTAACAAAACACACAAAAATACAAAAAAAAGAAAAAAGAAAAAAAAACATTCCGGATTTTTTTGCTCCAGCTTAGTGAAATGGAATCTTCGCTTCGCTCGACTACGCTCATCCAATTAGTATACATTACTTTCTTGTTTCTACTGTAATGACATTACTGAAAGTAAGATAAGGGCGAGGCCCAATAACACTAAAGTGCCTTGCCACCAGACTTACATTATAATCTAAATCTATCGAACATTATACACAGCACAATAACCAAACAACACCATTACCACCGTAGTTCTGCCCGCTGTTTTGGTGAGCGTAATTGGTTGCATTGAGCTCCATGATTATAGGATTTTCTGTTTTCTGTGACAAAATTATTACAAAAGTCGAATGATTTTTTAAATTAAATTAAATTAAATAAAAATTGACTTTAATTTTATAATTTTTTTATGAATCGTAATTTTAAAAAAGGAAAAAATCGTAAAATTGCGATTTTCATAAAGAAATAATTATTCGATTGCGCGCAAATTTACAAGAATATATTAATTCATAAAATTAAGTTTCTGTGAAAATTTCCATTACAATAGGATAAAGAATGTAGTGTTATAAGTCAAAACTTGTTTAAAAAAAGAATAAACATGTAAAATTTCTATTTTCATGAGAAAAATTTTCGATTGCGCTTCAAATTCACAACGATTTAATTCATAAAATAAAGTTTTGTGAAAAAATCATTAATTCGAATTAAGCATGTAGTGTTATAATTCGAAGAAATATTTTAAAATTGAAAAAATTCGTTAAAATGGCGATTTCAAAGAAATAAATTTCGATGCGTCAAAAAAACTGGCAGTTTAAGTTCAGAGATTCGAAGGTCTCATAAAATTTCTCGCAATCGGAGTATCGTTTCGGAATCGTGTTAACAAACAGCAAAAATACAGAAAGAAAGGCAGCAAAAACACAAAACCTTACCGGATTTTTTTCTCAAGTATATGAAATGGAATCTTGCTTCGCTCGCTACGTCATCCAAAAAACACATTATAAATTCTTTAAATCTGTGTGCACGCGATTGAAATCATGGGTGAAAATGGAGTACAATACAATATAAAACAATATAATATTATATAATATTATATAATATAAAACAAACAAAAATGAAACAATGATATAATTTGAAGGAGATAAAAGGTGAAGTTCAATTTTCTAAAGAAACTAAACAAACTAACTTAAAAGCGCCTCGTTGAATAATTTCATTCAATTGAACTGGTTCAGTATATTTTCCGTAAAAATACACACGAGATTTAAATCGAGTTTAATACGTGCCCGTTAAAGTGGGTGTGGTCTTTTGACTTGCGGTTTGCGAGTCAGCAGTACGTGTACAACTACAAAGCAGCTGTGAACGTTACATTTGAAGTGCAACCAAGCGCTGATGAAACGAGAAGAAAACGATCATTTTAAACCGTTTTTAACTAAGTTTGATGTGATCATTACCAACGTGATAATTACTATAACAAGATAACCATTACATTAATACGGAAATGGGACTTTTAGGGTGTTTTGTTAAAGGGGTGTGGTGGTGAAATGACCACATTAACATAGTAAATCGTCTGCTAAAGGGAGTTTGTACTCGTCAGACTTCAGATACGTTTAGTGATAACGCCTTAATTAACTATAATTATTGCCTTCGTGGAGATGTTTCTTGGCTGCGATGAGGCTGATTACATGGGCTTCAGGGTGGATGCTGTGTTGTGGCTTGTAACGAGTGAGCTATGAGTGTAATTTGTAGACGGTACTAGCAACGAGGATTGGATCGATGCAATTAAACAACAAAATGTACATGTATGATTGAAGTCAACACTCACGGGTACGGGAATATTCGAAATAGGGAGCGAAGTGACTAAATCAACGGTTTGTAGAAGAAAACCACATAAATTAAAATTATGACTGGTCAGTCATCAGTCTTAAAGAAGCTACCAACATGGGTGGAGAAACGTCGTCATTGACACAACGAACAGATCAATGAGCACTCAAAGTCATCTAAATGTCGAGAATGCAGTAGCATTGAAGTATCTTAGTGGAAATGCCAAAGACAAAAATGAAGTAAAAAAGACTAGCCCCGCTTTCTGACCCCAAGGATCATCTTTGTTGACGGGCAATATCATCAAAAACAACCGCATGATAATCGGAGGTAAAGTTCGGTTTCTATCGTGAGACGTGACACAACACACAGACGAATAGAAAAGTAATGTTACAGGGAAGCTTCGCTTACTAATTTGTAGGCAATAATATAGAAAAAATTAGCAAGAAGGATAGGATCAATCGGCGGAAGTTTGTTAATTATTCCCTGATTTGCTGTTCCTGATTTTTGGCAAACCTCATATTCGTTTGAGTGGGATCGTCTAAGAAATCATTTTTTTTCTCTTCGTTTTTATTTTTTTACTTACTTTTTGTATCTTTCTTTCTATTTTCTTTCTTTCTTTTTGTCTTTAATTTTTTTTTTTTCTTATTGGTTCATTACATAATTTAATTCAATATCAATTTTGAAGTTGTTGACAAAATTTATGTTATTAATACATTGATGTTGTAGTAACTAACATTTAGTTCATTGTTGTATCTGCATTCAGATAATTACATTTATTTAGTTGCCCTCCTTTGTATTTTGTAAATCAGTTTTTTTTTACCTGAATAGGATAGACAACAACTGGACGAAATAAATTACTCGCGGTTAATGAGTTCCAACCCTTACTTGAAATTGCAAGTAGATTCAAGAACTGACTAGAAATTGTCAACTTTCAGAAAGGGCTTCATTGAAATTGTTGTACGTGTAATTTTAAATTCTAGTTGATGACACTTCCATTTTATCTAACCTTGATTGAAACCTCAGGCAAAGGCATAATACACAAAAATAAATAAGTAAATCATAACCCTTCATTTCCAACCACACGCGAGATACAGAAAAAATGACTCTCCTCAACGGCCAGAAGAAAATGTGTTGCATACACAGCTTCGCTGGCCTAGGGCGTGTATAGATTTATACCAGCAAGCTCTTTCGGCCGACAGCTAATTACGATTCTCCTCGTATTAACCGTCATTTGCAGATGACAGTACTATGAATGATGATGACTGTTAGCCTACAATTAACCCCCAACCGTGTAGCTAGATGAGGTAGCTACTCCGCCATTGGACGCGAACTGACGTCTTATTTCGGCAACAACGAAAAAAAGTAATTGTTTTTTGAAGATTTGTTTTCTCTACGTTGGTACGTGTAGAGTGCGGACAGTTTACTCACGGCCATAACTCAAGAAGTGTCCGGAGTTTGGGCGGTATAAGAGTTTTACTTACGGAAAGGTGGGATTTTTATTACAATGAATTTGTGGGCGTTACAAGTTCATTTTTAAACGGTTTGTTTCGTTATGAAGCGATTTTTCAAAACGAAAATCAAACATTCATGAAATCTTCAAGATATCTCTTCCAAAAACCGAAGGCATATACTTATCTGAAAAGATGTCAGTACTTTTAAAAATGTATTTAATTACAAGGCTCTATTAAAGTTTGGGCAACGCCTAAAATGAATGCCCTATACGTATTATGCACTAAATCATATTTCTGATTATTTGTGGTTGTGACTTAAAAGTAATTCCTTGAATATACTTAAAATTTCTCTTTAAATCTTATTATTATGTTTTCTACAGCAACAAACAAGCTTTTTTCTACTTCCCCTTACTACTGTTAGGTGTAGTTGACTTGTTTTTTTACTTTCGTGTGCATGGGTTAAATGAAGAACGAGGTAAAAACTGTTATAAATATGCATCTTTTAAGTTTCTGTATTAAAATTATTTTGATTACGATACTTCAATTCGACAAAGTCTGACGAATTGTATTTATAGAGAAAACTAAGTTTTGAGATTCAATTACATTTTATAATAATATATTATAGTACGCTTTCATTCATTGTATGATTGTTTTCTTGAGTAATACATAATTGAATGTTTCTAGGTTAAGAAAATATAATACATAAATAGTTACATGTATGATCTAGCTAAACTCTCTCTTCAGAACTTCACTAACAGAACCGTTTGTAACTGCATTGTTTGAAAGCAAACAACGTCCCAAACATCTACCAGCCTTCCACAGAAAACTCTAGTATTCCACACGCCTCGTGTCATAAATAAATCTTTAATTGCTAGCGTGAGAATGTACACAGTAAAAGTTCATTGGATGAACATCAGAGCGTAATGCAGCATGACTCACAAGTGATGCAACTTGCATTGTCTACATTTATAAATAAACCACTTAAGCATTTCTTCTTTCAGTTCACATCATGAAGTTGATCGCAATTAAATTTAGTTAAAGGGGCTAAAAACCCCAAAAATTATTTTTTACCACATGATCTATAGCTCAATACTACACTTAAATGACCGTTTAAAAAATTATATCTTGTAACTGTGATTTAACACGATTTTTTTAATTTTTTTGATCCAGAAATTGGCGAAAATTGGTGTTTTGGAAAATTTCCTAAATCGGCTTTAACCTGCTTCTTTTTTGGTCCACATAGATACTAGAGCATAGTACCAATCTAAAATGCCCCTTTATAACATCGTGTCTTGAAACTGTGCCCAAATATACCCTCAAACACGCAAAAATATGCTTTCCAAAATCACACCCCATCTTGGTAATCAGCATATTTTGACCGAACTACTTGCCCAAATTACAAAACAAAATATAGAGAATTTACAGAAAAGGCTGTCGAGTACTTCAATAATGGCCAATATTTTTTTGGATCAAAATCCTCCAAGGTCACGGGGCATAAAGATCGTCCCCATGTTATTTCTTATGGGAGATTTTTGCCGATGGGACCTAGCTCGAAAAATGTCATGTTTGACAATTTTTTGGGAGGTCATGGTGGCCCCAATAATTTTTCTGTTAATTGCTAAATTCATTACTCGTTAGCCTGAATGAAATATATTTTTTGAGTTTAGCGGTTAAATACCCCTTTAACGCAGTTTGAAAAGCAAAATGTAATCACCTTCGTATATTTATGTATTTATTTATTATTTGATCAGCAACACATTAATTAATTAAAAGTGTCACGAGGATGGAAAAAAAGTGCAGAGCAACAAATACACTTGACTGCCAACCTTACAGCAATAAATATAAGATTAAAAATAACAACAAGAGAGCAACATTAGCTTAACTATCAAACTTTGTTATCTAGAACACATTTTATTTTATTTTATTTATTTATTTATTAATTAATTAATTAATTAATTGACTAAATAAATATAATTACATAAATACAGACACAATCAAGAACACCTATAGTTAAGTAAAGTTTGAAATAGTTAAGCGAGCGAAGCGAGCGTTTCCATTTGACTCTGCCGGAAAAATTAGTCACTGGTTTTGTTTTTTTTTTTTTTTGTTTTTGTTTTTTTTTTGTTTTTTGTTTTTTTTTTTGTATGTCTCGCGATAACGTTCGAACGGGGCTCGGATCGAGTTGAAATTTTCACCATCCGCAAGCTTTGTTCTCGATTGAATGCCATTAGTTTTGTGGCAAAATCGTTCAAAAAGTTAAAAAGTTACATTAAAGTTAATCGAAAGTTTTTTTTTCAAACTCAACGGCGACAAAATCTGAGATAGCCAAATCATTTAGAATGTCTGTCCGGTCACGAATATGTTAATTTTATTTTGATCCGATAAGTAGTGTAGATGGAAATTACATTATAACAAAAGTAACGTTGCCATGGCAACGAAAAGACGCGCGAAGTTTCTAATGCACTGCCACCTAGAAGTAATCAAAATACTTTCGAGGAAGCAGTCTATTATTTGTCAACAAAGAGTTTAAATAGTTTTCCCAAGGAGTCAAGGTCCTCTAGATGGCGGTGGATTTTAAAGTAAAGATTTAAACACGGGTTTACCCAAATACCTTGGCAATAATAAATAATACTGGAAACGCGAACGTCGTAAATTTTAAATTTAAAAAAATGTGCAATGTGGGTCTAGCTATAGCACGTGCTCGCTTATCAAACGCGTCCAACTGAGCGTTTTCCTAGTAATATTACACCAACAATGACGAAGACAATAATTTTGGTAACAAATTCAAATGATATTAATTTATCTTGAGACGACGCCTAGACACGAAAACAAATTGCCAAAGTTGGTATTTTTCGAGCGCGAAGTTCTTTAAAGGGGTATTCACCCGCTAAACTTAAAACAACATTTCATTCAGGCTAACTAGTTATGAATTTAGAAAATAACAGATTTTTTGGAGTCCACCATGACCCGAAAAAAAATAGTCAAACTTCGTTATTTTCGAACAAGGTCCCACCGGCAAAAATCTCCCATAAGAAATAACATGGGGACCATCTTTATGCCCCGTGACCTTGGAGGATTTCGATCAAAAAATATTTGCCATTATTGACGTACTAGAAAACCTTTTCTGTAAATCTGATATATTTTGTTTTGTAATTTGGGCAAGTGGTTCGATCAAAATATGCTGATTACCAAGGATTTGTGTGATTTTGGAAGGCATATTTTTGGGTATTTGAGTGTATATTTGTGCACAACTTCAAGCCACAATGTTGTAAGTGGCCATTTTACCAAACTAAAACGTAGGACAAAATGAAAACTTTGTAATTCACCACAAACAACCAAACATTATTATTTACTACAATTCAGAAATTAAAAAAGTACGCCCCAACTGGGAATCACCGGGGCTCACCTGGAATGTGGGAGATCCGTGGTTCGATTCCCGGTTAGGGCGGACTTTTTTAATTTCTGAATTGTAGTAAATAATAACAATTACACCTACGGGAGTGTTTCCCGACCAAACAAATCGAGAAACCAAACATTAATTTGATATTCGCCTGGCGGCATTTAAAAAAACTGAATACAGTACAAAACAAATGCACTAATTCTTGTTTGTTATACTTGTTGAAGGAGAAACATGCTTCAAAATTGAACATCGCTCTGTACACATGCACCTGACCAGCTATGCTCTAGTATCTATGTGGAACAAAAATAAACAGTTTAAAACCGATTTAAGAAATTCCCCAAAACACCAATTTTCGAGAGTTTCAGGATCAAAGACCTTAACAAATTCATGTAAAATCACAGTTACAAGACCAAACTTTTTAAACGGTCATTTTAGTGTAGTATAATGCTATAAATTATGTGGTAAAAAATATTTTTTTTGGGGTAATAGCCCCTTTAAGCCCGGTGACATTGAAGAGTTCTGGTGAGAAAAATAAGAGCCAATAATGACGAGCTCCTCAATCCTTCAACACATGCGCGTCGTTTTATGGTTGCAAATAAATTTAATTCTGTTCAGTCACAATAATATGCTGATTACCAAGAAGGGTTTAATGTCGAGACGCATATTTTTGCGTGTTTCGGTGAATATGTATGCAAGCTGTCTTTAGAGATTTTTTAATCGGTCATTTTAGATTAGCATACTCCAGTATCTCTGTGAAACAAAGATTATTCGGTTAAATTCAATGCATTAAAGAATTTCACCATAAGTCTCGAATTCAACCATTTTGGGTGTGAAAAAAACTACAAATATGCAAAATTACTGGATTAAAATAAAAAAATTAATTGCCATTATAGAGCAGTATTATGCTATAGAATACTTGATAAAAATCAATGTTTATGGTAATTTGCCTTTTAAAAATTGTTTCAACGTGGCCTTGGTCGAGGCAATCATGGTCGGGCAAACGACCTAGGCTATTGTAGTAAATGCAAACAATGCTATATCTCATCTGGCAGCACGATTACTCGTCTCGTTATGTGACGTCGTCCAGCAATACTTGCAATTGCCTCTAATTACTTCGCGTAGTGCAAAGAGATGTAATTGGCGATGCCATTGTCTCATTTCAAGGAAGAGTTAATGCTTCTTCTTTATGACAAATCTAGAAACAAATGACTAGCTGCTAAGATAATGGCCCTAGGTCGTCGAGGTCTGGTAGCCATGTGAGGGTGTTTAGAAAAGTAAGGTGAGATTAGAGATGGGAATTTGTTGGATAGAGTGGTTGGCATTGAAAGATATCACCACACCTGGTGAAGGTTTATTATGACTCAGATGATGAGTCAAGACAGTAATGGCGAAAGGTCGTTGTACGGAAAGAAGAAAATATGGATTGCCTTTGTGCTGCCTTCAATTAACTAGGAAAATACCTTGTGCAAATAAAACACTTATTGTAATGTTAAAGCTAACTTCACGGTTACAGATAAACATTAAGAGCAATTCAAACACAACAGGGTTTGTTTATTTGACTAATACGAAATGTCACGAACACAAATAATGATTTATCTATTAGTAGTTTGTCTAGTGCAAAATAATATCAAAATTAAAACCATAATTATTGTTTTAAAATCTTCAAAAGCAAACCATAATTATTGTTTTATTCATCATCTCTTCAAGCCTTCACTTTTGTAACAGTGACATCTGAGTAAAGTTTCTGACATCTGACATGTCAGTCACCGGTGCAAAAAGAATTCAGACCAAAAAGAACGTTTTCGAGGGAAGCTTACTGTTCTACCCGATGTGACCCTTTCAGAAGAATAGTGGTGAAGTCAAAGTCTAAGGGCGGTTTAATAGTACTCAATCCATAGTAACGGGTATCAAACCAGTGACCTTCCGAATCAGAGTGTTCACACGTTTCCCATGAGCTAGTTCTGTCGGGAAACCCATCTAAAACTCTGCTTCGAAGAAGACCTACAACAACATTTAAACCCCAATGATATTTAACACCTAGAAGGCTAGATCTCCAGTCTCAAATACGTCCGCACATCCGCGAGCGTAGCAAATTGAAGCGTCAATCTGGCCTATGCTTATGGCGATTTGGCGTTTCAATTTATGCTTGACATTATGTTTTAAATGCGATGAAGTATTTTTACGGATTGTTTGATATGGTTTTAGCTTGCGCAGCATGGGAATGCACAAACAGAAACAATAAGAAGTTATTGCATAAGGGAACTAGTAATCATTTGGTGTTAATGGCTATTCTCACCTGTCAACTTGACAGCCATCTTAAAAAATATTTGGGTTACAAATCACTCCCATCAACTTTTACATAGAAACTGACTTATTCAAGATGGCTTCTAATTGACACGCCAGTGGACCAAGACTGGGAATCTAGCCTACTATAGATGTTAAAAAATATCATTGTTAAAAACTCTGCACTTGATAGTTACTTTGATCATGGACTTAGAACTTTGATAGTCACAAAGGATAATAGTATTTTGTTTTACTGCTACACTGCATATCTAAACAAAATTTACTTATTTTATAGGAAAAGTCTTGAATTAAATATGCAAAAAAATCCTGGAAAATCTACTTTTAGGAATGTATTTTAAATTTGAATTTTTACTAAAAATGAATCTTTTATTCAAATTCCAAAATTTCCCAAAATTCATCAAAATTCATGACACAAGTTATTTTAAAAAAACACTAAAAACCTTTATAAATATAAATCATTGGACTTTTTCACTGTTAGTTAACAAAATATTTATTTAAATGTGATATTTCGATTTCTTTCCAGAAATCAGAAATCAGAAATTTTTATCAAACAAAATTAACATTTCTGATTTCTGATTCCTGGAAAGAAATCGAAATATCACATTTAAATAAATATTTTGTTAACTAACAGTGAACAAGTCCAATGATTTATATTTATAACGTTACTACCTGTTATATAGTTTCATTTTTTTATACTAAAAATCTTAGAAAAATGCAAAACAGTTTTTTTTAAACCATCCATATACCGGAATTGTACCTCACTCCAAGCTGCAATGGAGGCCAGACCTTCAAGTATACAAGTTCTGAGAAAGCCATATCTAGTGCAATCTCCTAACCTAATTCATTAGGTTTTGACAGTGTTTAATTTTTCAACTACGCACCGTGACACATTCATAAAAAATCAACCTTTCTATTCTTTCAGCCATTAGCGTGAGCCTTGTTAGCTGATGTGAACATTTACATACTATTCCACATGGCCTGGCCTAGGGTTTCTGTTTTGCATTATTTTAAATGGCGCCTAACGTTGTTCCGGTCGAGTGTCTGATTGCTAGAGCAAATAACGTGCAAACATCTTGCATGAATGTTTATCTTTTGAATATTTAAAAGTGGAAACCTGTCCAGTTTTTTAATTAATACTTTTTTTGACGTTGACATATACTTAAATTTTGTACAAGGGGATACAAATGCTTTCAAATGTGTATGCAGTTTATTCAGAGGATATAGGAAATGGCGATTTTAGCAAATTCTTGTTCGTTCACCTGATTGGCATCAGAGTAGTTTAAAATTTTGCACAAATATTAAGGAAGTGGAACTTTAGGGCTCTAAAAGGGGCACTTTAAAAAAATGGTTTTAGGTGAACGCTACAAAAATAAAATGATTTTTAGAAATTATTTTGGATTTTCTTAAAAGGTCAATTCTCGTTGGTTGTTCCAGGCCGATCAACAACAATTGATTGATTGGATATTGCTTAAAACGTCTCATATTCATGCACATTGGCAATTCGAGACGATGAGTGGATGAGGATGAAGTATGAACAGAAGGGAGGAGGGGAAACCCGATACCGGCATGTAGCCTACTTCTTTCGAAAAGTACCAAGGGGACCAACGGCTTAACGTCCTATCTGAAAGGACGGTGTAACCTTGACAGTCATATAGGTTCCTCCACTAACCCGAACTGCCGAGAAGACGTCGAGGAGAATGAAGCCGTTACACTAGCTCACGAAACCTCCATCTGCTCTAACCAGCGGTATACGTGAGCTTCAGGGCCCCTGACCACAACAATTCAAAATGATGTACGACAATAGAATTGTCCATATATTCTTGATTGACAGATGAACAAATTTTCATATAGGGCCTACATCGGATACTTCCTGGCCGAGCTAATAGCTATTTTATTTGCGAAAATATGTGAAATGTGTCCTATACCCCATACTCGAAAAGCAAGCACGTGGAAAGTAACTTTTTTAAAGTAGAAAGTAAAGTTACAGTTATTATAGGCCTACTGTTCAATTCTGGTTGGTGGAGGTGCCAGGTATACGTAAATTCCCCTTTCGGTGGGTTTAGCCCTTCCCCTTGACCACCAGCGTAACTAACAACATGCTGTATCATCGTCTCGAATAGCCAAAGTGCAATAATATGAGACGTTAAGCAATATCCAATCAATCAATCAATGCCATATCAACAAAAATCATATGTCATGTTCGGTTATTATCATGAGACGCGACACACACACACACACTGAAAGGCGAACAGACAGAAAAGTGATGCACATTTTAAGGGAAATTCGCTCTCTTAAAAAATATTGATTATAGCCATAAGATTTTCCTTTTTCACATGTTAAATAAAGATTTATCGGTTGAAAACTGTGAAATCTATGGACACCGAGTCGCTGCGACATGGACATTTGAGAAGAAATTCTTTGAAACCAAATCGTGAAGACGTAACAGTTCACATTAGTGACCAGAAGCGGGAAAAAAACTTGCTAATGAAGAGATTAAGACATTTAATTCGTATCTGTCATGGTTTATGAAATTCAAAGAATCTCGAGACATTAAGTGAAATGAGCGGGCCTGGTTTAATTTAATGTTGTTAAATGAAAGCATCCATTAATAAAACAAACCTTAACAAATTTCTGCATAAAGAAGTATTCTTGAAAACGTTACAACATTGGAAATAAAAATAATATGCCCGTGTTGATAATTGAACGGCTTTAAAACAAAGCACAGAAGGGTATTGATTCGTGTTCACATTTAATCTACCATTCTTGATTTTAGTACTTCGAAAGAACTTGAGAAAATTCCGTCATTTCTAAAATGTAAAAAAAAAACTCACAAAAGTCATTGAATCGGATCACTCTCATCTTGCAATAAGTGTGACTCGTTTTAATATGGATTGATTTTGTTGAAAAAACAGTTGAATCAAGCATCTATATTCACGTTGTTAATGCAGAAAAAACAAGTACGGTTCAAGTAAAATGTCTTTAAAACAGTAATAAAATTAAGTAATATGCTTGTAACTGTAACTTGTACTTGTAACATACTAACTAAAAGTTCCTAAACTAAAAACCTTGTAAATAGTTGATAGGCAATAAATAAATTCAGGTTCATTTCTAACTGTTATTCGCGCCTGTAACCTTGATAACTCAAAAGACGAGCTTATGTAGCCTATACCTCGTCGAGCAGGACTCAGGAGAATGTATTCTAATCGAAGTGCGGTTGGTAACACTACCTGCTCGAATCCCTTTCATTTGCGGCACGGCGATCAATTATTAGTTATGACGACACAATTATATTGATATTTATTTATTATAAATATTATCAATTCCACCAACGGGAGTGTTTCCTTACTTTAACCAAATACAGAAACAATGATATTAATGAGAACACAAAATTATTGTAAAATATAATGAAAAGGAAGAGAAGGGAGAGGGGAATGGGAAGACGACAGAAAGATGTCCACACAGTGAAATATAATCAAGGTAATTGAATAATGTTGATTTTAAACGAAGCCCAAAGATTAAATGTGAAAGATTGTACAATAAGATTCCGACTGATATTTTAAAAAAATTGACTCGTTTCATCGTTTTAAGTCTGTTTTTAAGGAATATCTTTTAGATAGTGCATTCTATAAAGTATCTGATTTTTTGGACTGATATATTAATGTTTGTGATAACCATTAATGGAATGTATATTTTTGTAAAATTACGAAATCAGTCATATATTTAATGATGTATGATGAATAATGAAATGAAATAAAATGAAATATCAGGTAGTGTAACAACATAGGACCGTGAGTATAGGTTCGTGTCCCGGTTGAATGAGGTTATGTTATACAACACATCACGCACGAGTACCCATCCTCCCAGCTAGATGCGTGTTGCTATGTCATGCTCAACCATGGCCGATTGTGATCTGATAATTTTAATTGCAGCCAACCCAATACTTATTTAATTTTCATAAGGTGTTCCACCAAAAGCAAGGTATTTCCAAAGATCTTCTCCGTTCATTTCAGATGATTATACGCACATTAATTGATCGGGGTATCGTCTCAATAAATCAATAATTATGTTCGGATGATTATAACCGTGACTAAACAAATATAATATGTGAAATTAAATTAATCACGAAAATTGGAAGGAAAGGAATTCAACGTCTGAATTAACTAGGATGCTATTGTGTGTACGTACACTCTTGAGCAGGGAAAGTTGCTGCTTGTTTCTCATGAATAGTAGTAGGGCTTGTGCAGTGTAGACATAGAAAAAGTACAACTTAATTATTGTATTGTTTCACATTGTGTAATTTTTATTACAATGATGTTAGCATTATAAGAACGTGTTTTTTTCTTTTAATTGTTATTTTGTGATAAAAACAAATTTAAGTCATGCTACACTTCTAGTGCAGATTTTTAATAGAACTCTCAAACCTCATGCAGTTAGTACAGTCATCAGACTAAATCCTGCTAACAATGGTGGCAGGCATCTTCCCATCGCCAATCCACCCACGAATCTGTTGTCGTTTAGTAGCATGACGTCACAAACAGTCGATAGTTGAGAAAAGTTTCTGCTCAAATCAGACATAAAGTTTCGTTCACAGGTACGACTAGAACAAATTTAACACATAGAAACTGACCGATTTACTTCTAGGGTTAAAGGTGTTTAAAGGGAAGTAACCTTTAAGAATCTCTCTTAAATCTTTGGAATGTTTAGGCATTTTATTTCTCTCTCAAGATGTTTTATTTTTAAACAAGACCTGGATAGCAAAAAATGTGTACCTACTTTTGTTGTGGGACGATGTTTATGTAATCATTATTGCCATTGAAAGGGTACTGAAATCACCCCACTATTTTTTATTTATTTTTTATTAAAATAAAACAATTAAATCTGAAACGTGTAATTAACGTAACTTGCTTATCCATTTCTTTATTTGTATATATATAAAAATAATATATATTAAAAACTTTTTTAAGCTGACTTGTTTACAACCCGTATACATGTGCCCATTGTTGTGCCTACAGCAATTTTTAATTAAGTCCGCTTCGAGTAATTAGCTTTTGTTCAGTTAGATATCGTATATAGTTTGCTGCAAGTAATAATGGGTTTATGCACTGTAATTAATTATCATGTATTCATACATGGGTAGGTTTCATCATAAAGTTGTTATCCCCGATGTAGCATGTTGTATGCACTTTTACGTGTAAATATCGAAAAAACAAAACTTCATAGGTTGCAAAGAAAGATTATGGATAATGATTGGAAAGACAAGGACGTTAGAAGGAGGATTTACTGATAGATCATTTAAAAACGCATTAGGCATTAATAATAAGTACTTGCAGTTCAATCTCAGTTTACAAAAATGAAAGCGCATCCACAAGTTTTGCCCCCCCCCCCCCCCTCACAACACCCCAGAAAAAAATACACAAAAGCTTGAGTACTTTATTTTATACTCTTTTGTGCTCACAAGTAAGTTTTAAAATATTAACACCACACGTTTTAAATATTAACAACGCTTGAGTTAGTTTCAGCGTCTAAAGCACTTTGTCGTGACTTCAACGCATCAAGTGATGACACAAGGGGAAACGATTAAAAAATATGAACATTTATATTTATCACTTTAACAATTTTTATAGATTTGTAAGTTCTGTTCAAGAAGATTTGCCAGTTTAGATCATCTGGTAGGGATGTAGCTAAGGGAGATGGACATGCTGATTCTCTCACGACAACGACAACGACAACGACGAAGACGAAGACGAAGAGGAAGACGAAGACGAAGACGAAGACGAAGACAAAGACAAAGACAAAGACAAAGACGAAGACGAAGACGAAGACGACGACGAAGACGTAGATGAAGACGCAGATGAATACGACGATGATGACGAAACCAACAACAAACATAGCAACCTCTATCTTGACCGTGATGGACTAAACTAAACCACCATACTCGACCGTGACTATACTCATAAGAACGACTGTTACATCTACTTTAGTGTCTACCTCAATTTAGCTAAATGGATTACTTACTAAGCCTATTATTTAGATTGGACCTCATTGCTCCCATGTTTGGTGGTAGCTCACATTACGAGCACTTCCACGATAATTAGGCTCGCCCGAACATTTCTTCCCTAAACACTTCCTACAAGCAACGAGCTACACGATCATTACATAACAAGGGACGAGCTCAACGTCATTACTGAGCATTAAGATTTGCTTGTTGATTATCTCGATATGGTATCGGATAAGATGTAAAGCGCTGAGCTCAGCTCATCTGGCAACTGCCGGTGATGATCGGGGCGTTGCTTAGGCTTGTCTTTTCGTTACAGGGGTGCACAAAGTGGTGAGGGATTCCAAGTCATTACTGAGCATTAAGGTGGGATTTCAGTTGCGGATCGCGCGGCGTGGCGTGGCGCGGATCTAGTTTTCAGCCAATCAGCGGGCTCCATTTCTGATCCGAGGATTCGGTGGATTCAGATCCGTGACTTTGAAAATATTCAATATTTTGTCCGACGATATCCACGGTCCGCGGATGCAGCCAATAGGAATTCAGGAAATCTGATGTGTAAGAAGTGAACAACATAACCTAAATCCATGACATTTGTCCCGAATGAAGTGATTCTTCATACAGAAAGACTTGATTCAAAAGGAAATGTTATGTTATATGTTTAAAATTTTGCAAAGTAATTTAAAAATAACTTTTCCCATGTAATAAGTTATTGTGTGATTAAAATAAAAGGTAGGAATATTTGGGAAATCCGCGGATGGCTCCGCCATGGGTATCCACAGGTGAAATCGAAAAAAGTAAAAATCCACGCCTCGCTGCGCCACGCCGCGCCGCGCACATCCACAACTGAAATCCCACCTTGAAAATATTCAATATTTTGTCCGACGATATCCACGGTCCGCGGATGCAGCCAATAGGAATTCAGGAAATCTGATGTGTAAGAAGTGAACAACATAACCTAAATCCATGACATTTGTCCCGAATGAAGTGATTCTTCATACAGAAAGACTTGATTCAAAAGGAAATGTTATGTTATATGTTTAAAATTTTGCAAAGTAATTTAAAAATAACTTTTCCCATGTAATAAGTTATTGGTGATTAAAATAAAAGGTAGGAATATTGGGAAATCCGCGGATGGCTCCGCCATGGGTATCCACAGGTGAAATCGAAAAAGTAAAAATCCACGCCTCGCTGCGCCACGCCGCGCCGCGCACACAACTGAAATCCCACCATTAAGATTTGCTTGTTGATTATCTCGATATGGTATCGGATAAGATGTAAAGCGCTCAGCTCAGCTCATCTGGCAACTGCCGGTGATGATCGGGGCGTTGCTCAGGCTTGTCTTTTCGTTACAGGGGTGCACAGAGTGGTGAGATGATTCCAAACACTCAAATTTGCAATAATATAGACGTTGGGGAACAAAAAAATCAAATTTTAAATTGTAATGCATAATATGCGATTTGTTTTAAATGTTTTCGTGAAAAGAATATGCATGACAATAAAGCTGTATACTAGGAAAACGCTTAAGTCCCGTCGCGTTGATGGTTAAGCTTTTTGGTAAGTTTTTATTTTGCGTGGGATCTATTTACTTATTAAGTGCCTTTTGAACGCATTGTTGGTGATTGTTGTCAAGTTTATATTGTTACTTGTAAATTTTTATTATAAACCTAAAAAAACTCATATTAAAACCTTTATTCTATGTATTCTGGCTAACTTTTCAACTTTTTCTTTCAAAAAGCAAGACATCACTATTACCTTAATGTCCATGTGAAATATGAACGTTGTAGCCCCACCCGTTTGGTCAGAATCGGCCCAAATGTCACGAAAATATCGCACCAAAAATCGGGAAAAAATCGTAAAAGTACGATATTGAGAAATATTTCTTCGATTGTACTAAAATAGGAAAACGCTTAAGTCCCGCCGCGTTGTTGGATGAGCGTAATTGGTGCATTGAGCTGCCATGTGTTATGCGAATTTCTGTTGTTCTGTGGAAAAATCATTATTTAATTGAAATTTTTTAAAATTAAATTTAATAAAATAAAATAAAACTTTTTTTTTTTAATTAATCGTAATTGTTTTTTTTTTTAAACGCAAAATTGAAATTTTTATAAGAAATAATTTCTCGATTGCGCTCAAATTTAACAATAATATATTAATTCATAAAATTAAGGTTCTGCGAAAAAATCATTTCAATCGGATAAAGCATGTAGATGTTATAAGTCAAAGAATTGTTTAAAAAAAGAAAAAACCCGTAAAATTTCGATTTTTATGATAAATATTTTTTTAAATTGCGCTCAAATTTCACAAGAATATCTTAATTCACAAAATAAAGGTTCTGTGCAAAAATCATTAAAATAGGATAAAGCATGTAGGTGTTATAAGTCGAAGAAATTTTTTAAAAATCGAAAAAAATCGTAAAATTGCGATTTTCATGAGAAAAATTTTTCCGATTGCGCTCAAAAACATGGCAGTTCTAAGTTCAGAGATTTGGAAGGCCTCCATAAAATTTCATCGCAATCGGAGTATCGGTTTAGCCGGAATCGTGTGGACAAACACACAAAAATACAAAAAAAAAAAAAAAAACATTCCGGATTTTTTTCTCCAGTGTAGTAGAATGGAATCTTCGCTTCGCTCGCTACGCTCGCTACGCTCGCTACGCTCATCCAAAAACAATACACCTCTAAGTTCAGAGATTTCGAAGGTCCCCTCCAATTTTCATCAAGATCGGATATGCCGTTTGCCTGGTTGAGATTTAACAAACAGGCAAAAAAACAAAAAAACAAACAAAAAACAAAAAATAACACCCGAGCTAAATTTTTTGGGGGTCAGTGAAATTGAAGTCTTCGCTTCGCTCATCCAATTATTAAGATGGTAAACGAACAACGTTACAAGATAGATATATTGATTCCACGTTACAGCTCGGCACCCATTCTTGCTCTCTCTACATGGATAATAAATAATAACATATGTACAAAATAAAGGAAATATAGATACAACTATAATTCCGTGTAAGAATGTATTTTGAATACATATATTTAAAGTCAACCGAACGTGAAGGGATGAATATTGAAAACCAAAGTTACTTTTAGTAATGGGTGGATTATACACTATAAATATAACTACAAATTAGCGACAATTAACACTTTATTATTAAATAACTCGACTGTCACGCATGAAATCGAGGTGCCATTGCGAGAACGTGTCATTAAAAGTTAAAACGCACATAAATTCATGGGGACATGCACATTTAATCATTTAATGTCATCTCTTGGAACGAAATTACAACAAATTAATACTAGTTTAGTGTACTATGTATGACCTGTTGTCTTACCATGCACAGGTAATGGATTACAAGTGACAAAGTAATGTATAAATAATGTCACCTTTTCTTTCCTTCACGAACATAAAAAAATTGCGATTTACGCATTCCCCCCCCAACCCCCTCACGGAGTAGTAGTAAACGTGTGGAATTTTAAAAGAGCAGTTAAGAAGGGTCTAGAAAATTGGATTGCTTTTCTCGACTAGAAATAATGTAACACCATTACAAACCATATATTTAGCATCAATTTCAAGTGGAAGAATTTGAAAAAATAAACTAGATAAAATAAATTAAGTTGTGAAGTAAGGTTATTGTATATAATTACGCATCTATCCGCCTTTAGGTGAAACGCACTAAGGAAGACCAATCTGTATGTGTAACCGGCTTGTGGCCGCCCCACTAACGATATGACACTCGGCCTCTCTTATTGTAGTCCCCTGTGTTAAACGTAATGACGCTTCGCTGCAGAATGTCTGCTATTATTATGCAACATATAACTAAAAACTCATTAAGAACATCTAGAGGGCGAAATGAATCACGCATCTAGCAAGGCTACGGCCATTGTGAACAAGATCGCTAACATTTTTCATAGAAATTCTTGAAGAAATGTAAATTTTTCAAAGGTAAAATCACGCAACAAGTAGATAACATATTCCAACATTATAATAGTGTCTACAGGAGAAGAAATCATATTTAAAAATCTAAGGTGGAAAAACGTTATTGCGTGTTATGTTAGTAAGGTTGTTAAATGGCCGAGTATGTTGATGAGATGAGAGCTACCCGAAGAAATGTTGTTTTTGTGTCGAGATAAAGTTGATTCAGACAGTCAATCAATCAATGAATCAATCGATCTCTGATTGATCTGGTACACAATAATTGGACATAAGACGTTTCGTTTCCTAGACAAAGCTCTGATCGAGTCAGGTTAGTGAATACAACGCGTTAACACGTGACGGAAATTACCGACAGCTGACGAGGAAATGTCGCATGGTAAATGATTCGCTGTGTAAGTGAATGCGAGAGTGTATAAGTAAGGATACGTTATTATACAGAAATTGCTGTCGATGCAATTGCGAACTTTCAATTTGAACTGAGGTAGATCAATCGCTCAAACTGTTGTCGGTGAAGTAAGTAAGCAATAGAAAACCGGAGAATAATTGGCCTAAATAAATATATTTATTGTCTATACCTTCTCAATTACATAGACCGTTTTTCACTACGTGACTTTATTATACAATGCATGCTTCGTAGCTATAAGAAAAATCAAATGTCACTATTTTACAAGCTTATTATTTCTCACTTGAACCGGGATATGAACCTGGGGTCTTCGGCATGGGAAGCCAGGAACAAAGCGACAGTACCAACTTTCAGCACACACATACACATCTAGTATATAAGTACATAAGGTCTATACAGTCTAGTTTCAAAACAACAGATTCTTACATTAGATAAGAGAAACTAGTAGAACAGGTATTTATTCTTTAAATAAGTGTTTATTGGACACAACACTGCTCTTTATCAATATTTTATTTGTGATATTTCGACTTTGATTGAAAAATCTTTTTCAAACTGGAGGTTGAACAAATGAAAATTAACAACAATTAATAACACCTGAATAGACCTATTTAGATGTTTTTTTATTTTTTTATTTGTTGATATCATTTTTATTTTTGTGCTTTTTAGTATTTAATTAATTTAATGTAAACGCCCATATCGCACTTGTGGAGGTAACTCTGTTGTTGGTGGAAATAAATAAATAAATAAATAAATAAATAAATAAATAAATAAATAAAACAATCTTTTGTATGGATTATTGTTAATTTTCCTTTGCTCAACCTTCAGTTTGAAAAATATTTTTGAATAAAAGTCGAAATATCACAAATAAAATACTGATGAAGAGCAGTATTTTAAAAAGATTCTTTCATATTTCAGAATTACCGTTTTCACAGACACGCTTTTATGAATAATTCGCGATTCCTTTACATATTTGACATTTGCTGAAGAACTTGGTTTTATTTTTAAACAGATAACAATAAAATATTAATTTTGCAAGAATGTTGACAATTTGATAATTAAATTCAAAACAGTTTGGCAGTCTTAGAATGTTGACGAAAGAAATTTATTAAGTCGGTCAGTACGGTTGAGAAGAAATAGAAGTATTATTACTTTCTCGATTTGGTTACACACCAAGTTTTAGGTACAGCACAGTAAGAGAGCTCGTCAGAAAGACGACATTTCACTGGGCACGTTGGAATGATTACTTAAATAAAAATTATATGAAAATAGAAAACTCGTTGAGTTGGTGCAGAGTAGGACGAAGAGAGGAAATGGCAAGAGGTATATAAGGTATGGCGTCAACTCATTAGATTGTGAGTGTAACATTTAGAAATAATCGAAAGAAAAATTAAGTTATTTTTGTTATGACCATATGTTGTAGTAAAAATAAAAAAATTTAACGGCAAAACAGGCAGTTCGGCACAATTACCGATACTTTGATAAAAATCGTTTACTTTAAAGGTAATCCACCACAAACCAGGATCCTATAACTCTATCAAATAAAACATAATTTTTTTCTTTTTTGTTTATTAAGGAAAGAATTGTTAAGACCGAGCGAGCCACAACGACCGCTGGTTTTTGACATAAAAGGCAATGGATACTCCTTGCCATTGTAGAAACGCTGTTGCAGATGTTGATGACTGTAATAAATTTGTACCACGACGTCGTTAAGTTTTATTTTATCGTATTAAACGAATAAAATAATCACTCGCAAGGTGAGGTTAACGTTTACCTGGTGCAGGTGCGACATACGGAGATCTTCTCTGGTGCCTAGCCCAGTGGTAGGCGGAGGATGGGAACTAACGGTAAGGGTACGGGAGTGCCTAAAACAGGGAGCGAAGCCACTTTATCAACAGATTGTCGTAGAAGGGTACAAAATAAAGTTTATTTAGCATGGAAATTCCTTGGTGAAGGTACCGGGTTGCAAGAATGGTTCCCCTTCACCTCCTTACATTATTTTGACAGATTTGAATCCGATACATTGCATGTGAACCAATCAATGAAAATTTAAATATAAAAATTTAAATATAACTAGGAAAACGCTTAAGTCCCGCCGCGTTGTTGGATGAGCGTAATTGGTGCATTGAGCTGCCATGTGTTACGCGGATTTTCTGTTGTTCTGTGAAAAAATCCTTACTTAGTCGAAGATTTTTTTTAATTAAATTAAATTAAATAAATAATTAACTTAATTTTTTTAATTAATCGTACATTTTAAAAAAAGAAAAAAATCGTAAAATTGCAATTTTCATAAGAAATAATAAGTCGATTGCGCTCAAATTTAACACGAATATATTAATTCATGAAATTAGGGTCTGTGAAAAAATCATTACAATAGGATAAAGCATGTAGGTGTTATAAGTCAAAGAATTGTTTTAAAAAAGAAAAAACTCGTACAATTTCGATTTTCATGAGAAATAATTTTTCGATTACGCTCAAATTTCACACGAATATATATTAATTCATAAAATTAAGGTTCTGTGAAAAAATCATTACAATCGGATAAAGGCATGTAGGTGTTTTAAGTCGAAGATATGTTTTTAAAAATCGAAAAAATCGTAAAATTGCGTTTTTTATGAGAAAAAATTTCCCGATTGCGCTCAAAAACGTGGCAGTTCTAAGTTCAGAGATTTCGAAGGCCTCCATAAAATTTCATCGCAATCGGAGTATCGGTTCAGCCGGAATCGTGTTAACAGACACACAAACATACAAAAAAAAGGATTTTTTTTCTCCAGTGTAGTGAAATGGAATCTTCGCTTCGCTCGCTACGCTCATCCAAAAATATAAATTGACGAGTGTTCATCAAAAAAGGGTAAATGATAAGAGGTAGGCCTAAGTTTCGTATAGCAAACCTGCCACTGGATTAGTGTCAAGTAGACCCGGGTAATGAGAGATTGTCCAAAGAACATTTTTAGGTCTTATTCTCAAAACAACCATTGTCAGTTTTCACCGAGGGATTTTTTTTTAAACTTGAGGTTTGCATTTTCGGTGACGGGCATAGAACCAATTACCTATCGAATTAGAGTGTGGTGTTTTCGTTATGCATGCAAGAAATTTTATTGGTACGATTAAATAGAATTAAGAAACTTTAACAACTTAAGGTTTTGCTCCGCGTTGGGTCAAAATATTTGACGAGGAGGCAAGCTTGGAGTGGCAAGCGTGCATACAGTGTTAGCTCATGTATACTGTGTAACTCTCTGACTCGGAAGGTCACGGGTTCGAATCCCGCCCCGGCAATCTTAACTGAATCTCTAACCAAAGTTTTCTTCAGTTTGTTAGGACTAAGTACTCTTAAACAGCCTTTGGGCAACAGCTAGTATAGGCACCTGAAGAGGGTTAGGCCTACACCAGGAAAATAATAATATAGTGCATACCCTATACGGACAAAATGTGTTTTACTATAACAGTACCACGTTACCTCTTGTGACAGCAAAGCTGTTTTTAATAACCAAATTAAATTACACAAATAATGGTCAAATCGTTTAATTTTTGAAGTGGGTGCAAAAATAGAAGTTGCAAAACGCAATTTACTCAAACTGTACGTTTTTAAACGGGTAGAGAAGAATAATAAAACCAAACATCTCAGTGATTCAAGTGTGAAATGCTCCGAACGAAGTAATGGATACACGCGATGGGGAAAACCATTTCATCTGCTCTAACCAGCAGTCCAGACTGGGGGATTTTCACTAGGTATTCCGCGGAGAATGCTCGAGTTGTCATTTAAAGAAACGTGGTTATTCTTGGTCATTTGTGTTCCGCAAGACATTGTTTTTGTTTAAAAAGTGACAAATATTTGAAAAGGTTATACAAATAATCTTGATAAGGAACATTGCAATTTCTTGGAGGAGGTATACCAAGTCCAAGGAAATGCCTCTTTTCAAAAAGGGGTAATCTCGCCCCTCTGACCACAAGGGTCACCAAAAACATAATGTAGCACCCTTGTTGAAGGGCAATGCCAACTAAACCGAATGTCAATCGGAGGTCATGGCGGACACACAGACAGACGGACAGAAAAGTGTCAGCTTCACTCCCTAAAGATAGGAAAATTGAATTATGGGTATGATGAAGTTAGAAACGAGCATCACATTAATATTTTTAGTATTTACTATTTAGTACAATCCAGAAATTAAAATATTTATTTCGACCAAGAATTGAACCCGGGTCTCCTTGCCGGGTGACTTCCTTCATCTCGACCACCTTCTGGATTGTGGGGCGTGCAGAAAGACCCGGGTTCTGTCCCCGGTCGAGTTGAATATTTTATTTTCTACATTGCAAAAGTATTATCAATTGAAAGTACAAGAGTGTAGCCCAACAAACCCTTTCAGGCCCGAATTAAATCTGTGAAAATTAGGTAATTTTAATCAAACAATTTGGGTTATGCATTTTTTTCTAAGAATTTTAGTATTTTTTCCATATTTTTTATCACGAATTTTAATGAATTTTGGAAAATTTTGGAATTTGAATAAAAGTTTTATTTTTAGTAAAAATTATAATTTGAAATACATTCCTAAAACAAGATTTTTATAGATATTTTCGCAAATTTGAATTTTTGTATCTCAAATGATAGCAATACTAGAGATTTATTACATTTCCGGGACAAACCGTTTTCCCCCATTTTTAGCCTTTTTTGCAGATTTGTATTTTCAATATTCTCTAAAAAAATTCACTTTTGGTCCAATTGGAATGTGGAAAAAAATATTTTTATTATTCACCCCCAAAAAATTGAAAAAATAAAGTCAAATTGAAAAACGGAATGGGTCCATATGGCACCGTTGGGGCGAGAAAGGGTTAAAACCAGAAATAATGTTGTTGCTCTTTGAACTGTCCGGGTCCCCGCTCCTTCAACCGGCTTCTGTCTCCAGATCGCGGATCGCCTCCAGGGATACGAACATCAAACCGACATGTAAATCTCGTCCCTCTTAGCGAGTGTCACCTCATCTCGTTAGTCAACGCGGAAGACGTCGGGCTTCGTCAGTCAGTCGAGAATGGCGGCGTTTCGAAGGGTGACTTCGTCGGACGCTTTGTGAGCGCGGTATCATCGTTATCATCTGATTGGTGACATAGATGACACTGACACCCGACGTCACATCCAACCTAGAGGAAGACTAGACATGGGCTGACTTGGAGAGAAAGCGAGGAATCCGAATCTTGCTTAGAATCTTGAAATGTCATTTTTGCATTACCTATCAGTTTTAACGTTGCAACAAAATAAAAAAGCTATCTAACCATTAATTAAAACTTGTGTTGCGTTATCAGTTAATGAAGGCAATATTTTCTAATTATACACTTAAATTAAAGTTTTATTTTAAACAAATTAACAGAAAAAACATAGTTATATAGTTATGTCCATTAGCCATTAGCCCAACAAAGAATGCCACACTGACGTACTTTGCTAGCGACAACCATGACTGAAGGCTGCTGCCAAGATGTTCCTTAGACTAAACCTGAAAGCTGCATTTTGTAATATAAATCCGCCCTAGGGGAATCCCTTACACAAATCTTCACACCAAACACCTACCTAACTGTATCTACGTCCTAGTCTGCCATATATGACATAGAAGCGTACTTAACGCTTTAATTTTGCACTAGATGTGCATGCAGGCTACACTATTGTCAAAAACGACATATAGCGATAGTGAGGTTATGTCCCGCCAGAAAAGAAGAAAAATCTGTTATCATGGACTTTTAACGTTTTGACCCTAGGGTGATTACAATAGCCTTAATTTCCAACACTGTAAACACCAAGAAACATTGACACTTATAGCAATCCAATAAGGTATCGAGTCTCCCCTAAAGAAGCCTCACTTTTCTGTGTCAAATTGTCTGTGTTTCGTGCCACATCTCACGATCAAAACCGAATACGGCCTCCGATTGACATGCGTTTTTTTGTTGACTACTCTTCAATAAGTATGGTTTAGAATTCATTGGGGTCAAGGGGGCGGGGCTAAATTTTATAAAGGTGCATTTTGCCGTACCCGGCACCTCCACCAAGATGTTCATATTATTTGTGTGTGCCCATTTTGGGCACTCTTCTACTCGCGCATTGTATCTAATTAGTCACCATAAGAGGGTCAGTTTTCCTACGACAGTTTTACTTTATTGTCTTCTGCTGCAGGAAGCACTAAACATTTTTCTACGTCCTAGCCTGGAAGCCACTGGCAAATTTCGTTTCTGCTAATTGCTTTGAGATAATTATAGAGATAGCCCTAGAGTGATATCTGATACTAAAGATATAAATGAAATGATAGTCCGGCTGCAGTTTTTGCAGTTGAAAGGGAAGCCGCCACATCTCTCAAGCGCTAATTAATTGCCGCCGAGTGCTTAGGAGCCGAACGAAAACACATTCTTGAAATTACCCAAATCGCAACTCAGTGCTAGAAAACAAAAAACATTAGCTTGCTCTAGACTCTAGTCTAGTCTTTCATGTTGCCCTTGCTTAGGAAGAACAAGGAAACGAGGCCAAGAACATCAAAGTTTGTGGTGCATAAAATACAGGAAATGCACACAAAGTTAAGAACTACCGACAGAGATATAGCCCAGTGGGCGACTCTAATGCGGGATTTTTTTACCGTCAGAATTAAACCTGTATAGGCTGCAATATGCCCCTCTTCAGGAGAACTAGGTATGTTGCGGATAGGACAATTGTGAAGGGATGTCCGAGGGCTGTTAAAGAGGACTCAATCCCTTGCATTCGCATTAAAGACTGAGGAAAACCTAGGAAAAAACCTTCAATCAGGATTGCCGGTCTCGGCGAGATTCGAACCCGGGACCTCTCGAATCAGAGTCGAGCGCTTAGCGCCCGAACCAACACTGTCGGTTAATACGGGAAGTGTCAGTTTATACTTTATAGATATTTGGTAGGTTTTGTATTCACAATGACTGCACAAATATATCTGTTGGGCTTTTCACGTTTTTGACCCGGGTCAAACATTGGTGTCATGTGTACCGAAAAAAGTACAATTTTTCAAACGATTTGTACGATTTTAAGAAGAGATTAAAATTTTGAATTTGGTTTGAGGGTGCGTCAACCGTCAAGTCATAATGAGCCTCTGTAGCTGTGGAGAGGGCAGACCCCTTCTGGACCGAAATAAAAATGAAATTGCAAGAAAACTCCATCAACAGTTTTTATAATTTTGGGCCCCAAAAATGATTTTTAAAAAAGCGTGGTTATATCGGGGACTTAAATAGAAACTGGCCCCTTGTAATCCGGGGTTAAATATTCAAAATCAAAATGATATTTAAAAGCACGCTCTACACTTGAGGTTTTCATTGAGGGCACTAGAGTCTTAAACAAGATGGATACACATGATCAGGTTCAACGTAAGTTATAGAATCGACCCCTTCCAAAAGCTGTGGCTTGTCGCCTCCTGATTGCTCTGAGTGCCTGATCAAGCTCATGGAGGTTAACAGTTGAACGATGATGAATGGAAAAACAAAAGCATTAGCGGAGTCGTGTTACATTGAATAGTGGCTTGTCTTTCTTTAAGCGAGTCACCTGGGTATGTATAATCACGCTTTAAGAGGACACAGTACAAGCGTTTTAGGAAAAATCCTTTTTGCACGGCGATCACTGCGTGACGGGACCGAGTTTTGCGATAACTCTGGAACATGAATTAACCTTTTAAGTGCCCTTTAAAACAATTGAGTTTACAAAAAAAATTATTGATACATCAATGAGCAAATGCGTGTTCCTGAAAAGTCAATATTTATAACGTAAGTGTTGTTTTTACAAGTGCTACGAAATTGACCGTGGAGTATTACTCACATGTAACTTTATTGTATGTGTAAACTACTTGTAATGGGCACAAAAAAATTACAATTTCAATCCTACAATGGCCCTCCTACTCCAAATGGAGAAGTAAACTGCTATTATAATCAATCAATAAAATTCGAGTATTGACGCAAAAGTCCCGCCGCGTTGAGGGTGGCGTTTTTGTAAGTTTTTATTTTTGCGTGGGACCACTTTTCTTTGAAAGTGCTTTGTGAAGCATTGTGGGGTGTTTGTTTCGATTTTTCAAATGTTGCCTAAAAAAACTCTATCAAAACCTTTTTTCTATAATTCTGGCCACTTTTTCAATTTTTTTATTTAAAAAGGTCTACATCCCCATAATCTTAATTTTCATGTGAAATATGAATGAGTAGCCCCACCCGTTTGGTCGAATGGGCCCAAATGTCACGAAAATATCGCCCTAAAAATCGAAAAAATCGTAAAAGTACGTTTATTTTTTAGGGTTTTTTGGGTTCCTTTTTCAACTTTTTTTTCACAGGTACTAACACCATAACCTTATTCCATGAAAAATATAAAATTTGTTCCCCACCCTTTTAATCAAATCGACCCAAATGTCACGAAAATATCGCATTTAAAAATCGAAAAAATCGAAAAAGGCGATTTTCTGAAAATATTTCTCCGTTAAAACCCAAAAACGTGGCAGTCTAAGTTCAAGATTTCAAAGGTCCTGTCAAATTTTCTAAAGACGTTTATCCCGTTTGCCCGAATGGGGGGTGCGAAACAACAGACAAAAAAAACAAAAAAAAAAAAAAAAAAAAAAAACATTGGACTAAATTTTTTGGGGGGGTCATTGAATTGAGTTTTCGTTCGCTCGCTACGCTCGCTACGCTCATCCAATAATAAATCAAAAAAAATTCGAGTATTGACGTTCACAAAAATGTACTATTGACCAATGAGAATGTCAAGACATTGAAGATTTTGAAAATAATTATATTCTTAGACAAAGTCCTAACAATTCACAGTCATGTCAGATTACCAGTCTTTCCTATGGAGTCATTCAGTACTTGGTTGGAGTTAATTTTATAAACTATTATAAATGAAAAAGTAATCACTTATTTGTTTAGAGGACGCAGCGCATTAACGTTGCGACGTCTTGAAAGAAAAGAAAGTATTAATGCCCCGTCGTTTTGTTCTGATGAGAATATGTCAACCGTAATGGCGTCTAATGACATCAACTGCCATGCAGATGGCGTCAGCTAACTACAGTACAGATGGCGTCAGCTAACTGCAATAAAGATGGCGTCACGACGTGAAGGGTGCGCCTAGGAACGTCAATAATATGTTACGTCTTGTCGATTGTAATAAGGACACGGGGACAGCGACGAGCGATGATGACGCAACAATGGGCTCAATTAGACGCGGCTATCAAGTCTCAAGTCGTGACTGCAGGCTGCTGCAGTTCAGAACGGCAGCAATGTTGCGTTAGGTTATGGTGGTTACATCGAAGACAAGGTTGCAGGAAAAGAAAGCGAAGGGGGGACGGCAAATCGTGACTCCATGATTGTGTTTTTCTTGTTTCAAATGACAGAACGTTCCGCCCGTTTTACTCGACGACGACGACAACAACAACGTCGTGATTGAATACCGTTAGAAGTAGGCACAACACGAAGGAGAATGGCCTTCGAACACTCCTATTCTGACATATACTCGTACATTTGTTTTGACATGTTCTTTCTGCATGTCTTCGTAACTTTCACGATTATTACGTTGGATACGACAAGTCATAATAATATACACCCTCGCTGGAATGACGTGATCGATCGAGTGAATAAAGAGCCAAGGAAACAGAGAAGTTTCAAAGAGAAGGTGCTGCAATGACCTTTTGAGAAATAGTACTTGGCAGTATCAATTTGGCCCTTACCTTGAAAAAAAAAAGAAACTGATTACACCTTTTATGGATAATTATCAATTTTGTTAACTGAAAATTTACATTCACATTTTGCCACGCAAAATTAAGAACATACATAAATTATCAACAATGCATAGAGAATCATTGGATCAAAGTAAACAATTCGATCTGTAGTGTTTCTAGAATTTGTGTTTGAAACCTTCCCCTGCATGATCAATACAGCCTACATTAAACTGCTTTTAGAACGAGTGGTACGGAAGTAGCCAAAATAGGGAGCGAAGTTAATTAATCAACAGGTTATCTATAAGAAGGATACACAAACAAAACATGCAGTAATGACACAAAAATGACACACGCGCATACGGGTGGACAGAAAAGTGATGCATTCGTGTCATGTGTGTATGTCAGTGTGTGTCAATTGTTTGCTCAAATTTTGGTTCTTATGTTACTATCAGTCAAACTGCATGAAGATAATATATTTGTTGGGTAAGCCAATGAATCAATTAATAGGAGAATGGTTGTATGACCATGCCAAAAATAAAAAATAATAAAAAATTATAAGCTCGTATTTAGAGTCTAGACCCACTCAGTCACAACTGATTTTCAGTGGGGGCATTAAATTTTAACGTAAACGGAAACCAAGCCAACCCTGTTGGCGCCGCACCACGACGAGCGAACAATGCCCCTAAAGACCGACTTTTTAAGTAGGAAAAACCGATCAATCAAGCTGGACACTTTTTCACCCGCAAGCGGCGCAAAATCAAAAAAGCTAATTGGGAGCACCTTAGAATTCACTGTGCCCGTTCAAAAACGGCTCAATTCACCTTTTTACACATTTATTTTTTTTATATTTACACATTAAAAATTCCAAAGACAAGTTATGATGGTCCAACAGAATTTAAAAAAACTTCTACTTAGAGGGGTATTCACCCATGGACACGGCTTTGGGAAGCAGGGCCTCTACCACAAAGACCAACAAAACCACGGGGCGCAAATTTACTTTTTCCCGAAACGTACTGCAGCAATGCAAAAATGAGGAAAATGAGAACGCAAGATATTATAATATTTATGTTTATGATTACCAGGTGTAGTAAAAGCTAAGAACAAAGCCGTTGTCTTTCCGGCGCTGGGCATCGAACTCGTAACCTCAGGCATCACACAACCACAATGAAATGGTAATGAAAGTTCTCTGTGTCGAAGCCGACACTTTATCAAATCTCATCTCGTCTAGATAATTATCTAACCAATTACACAAATAATTAATATCGTTGCTTGCAATTAGTGCAATTCCGAGTTGCATGCACTGTGAGAAAGCCGACATTGATTGATGGCCTTCATCTGTGAAGTGCAGGCCGACATTGGTACGTACCTGTCGAAACTGTACAGCGCGTGTTGTCGCATCATTCAATGTCAGTTATGACATTCCGTTATCACAGACGAGTTTCTATGCCCATTTACACAATTTGTGTATACCTTCGTTCGATAATTTATAACTCCGATATCACCGATATATATCTTCTTTCTTGTAACCAATTCAAAATTTGGCCGAAAGCAATGATACATTTGTAAACACTGAAACATGTAAAAATACTTTTGGCACCTTAAAAACGTCAGTACAACGAATATTCTAAATATAATTATTTCTTAAAACTATAAGCTATGGATTGGTCATATTCTTATTGTATTAATATGAGGAATCTGAAGAAAACCACACATGCAAACATGTATATAAATGAATTGACGTTGCGTTATTCGGAAACGACATCTCAATAGAACAAATTATGGAATGGAATAAACCGCCAGCTGCAGTTGTTGAGGAATCCAAAGTGAAAAAAATCAGAAAATGTTTGGGAAATGTAGATTTTGAAAAAAATTTATAAAAGGGAACGGTTGTAATATTATTGTTATAGGACTAGTAATTAATTTAATTGTTAAAAAAAAGGATATAAGTTTTTATTTGCCACCCCTATATGTTACTATTTGGAGGTGGGGGACTTTTTGTTAAATTTTTTTTATTTGTATCATGCTTTTGTTGTTTTATTGAATTTTGTTTTATACCCATCCCTTGAAAATGGAATAATTTTCTATGATACTGTGCGTAATACTTTCCGTAAAGCTAGTTATAACATAAATAACATAAATAACAAAGTCGCCCGGAGCACTACCATCGCCAGAGGGCTACGACCGCCAAATTAGGCAAAACTACTCTCTAAAGGGCATCCGAAAATGAACAATGCTGGTGGTTTGTCAAGATTTAAAATAAATCAAGGATGGTAAATGTAAAAGTTCCCGAATATTGACATGCCATATTTCAAGGTTGGTGGCAGAAATGCAGTAGGCTCAATTTAAAATTAGCAATATTGCAAGAAGACATAAATGGTTTCATTTACTGGGATTTACGCAAGTGGTTGGCTGGAGTTGGCACAGAGGTCATGCCAGGATCACTGAACCTACATTCATTCCCTTATACGTATTTACATTTACTACGGCCATCACACACATGCACGATGGGATGGCTGATTCCGTGGATTCGTAAAAACCAAGGTCTTTGATGACCTTTGACTGTTGGGCAAGATCGCTACAAGAGTATATCATCCCACATCTAGCTCCCCACCCACTGGCAAGTATAGGAGGAATCTCCTGGACATAGACGCCACACAGTAATGAGCTAGGGCTTGAGGATGTAGCGCACAACACCATATCGGTAACAAGAAATGGTGTTGAGATTTAACACACACAATCCCTTACATTCCGAGCTGAAATCACGAGTACTCTAGGTTTGATCTGTGAACTGTCAGATAAAAACATAAGTTTTATATTTCAAATGCCGATCTGTTTGAACATTGTTCGCGCGTCGACGGCGTCGGCACCGACAGAAAACTTGGACTTGGTCCGAACTAAGTCCACTTTTAAATTGAAGTCCTTCACTAAAACTCAATTGAGTGGGAATATTATAAATACGATATTTTTTACATTTAAGACACAATTTCAATCGGACAAGCCATGAATATTTACAGTTAGTTTATGTAATAGTAAATTATTTAATTTATTAAAATGAAACGTTGGACCAAAATATAATTATACATTTATATATTATTTTTTATAATTAAAAACAATAAGTTGGCTGTTATTGTACAGTTTGTAACAAGTTTTATCACTAAGTATGAGCAATATAATATCGTGTAAAATAAAACATGAAAAGCATGTGTAAATAATTAAATATTATATCAATGATTCTAGACTTTAAAAATTGTTTATTCATTTTAAATTTTCGGTGTGGTAACAAAACAGATTTCACGAGACAAGGTTTGGGTACAGTGTGTACAGTGTGTAATTTTGAATGGCGTCTGTCAATTTTGATATTTCCAGATGTAAAATGTTACAATACAGTTATTTAATGTTTTATGTTATTTTTGTTTATATATTTATTTCAAATTATAGTTAGATAATAATATGGATATTGATATATTATTAATTTATTATATAATTAATAAATATTTTTTTTTTTTTTTAACAAATAATGGGCTTTGGCCACACTTCTAGATCTCACCCCTTTATGCAGTTTTAGCCACTTGTATCTTTCCCCGTTTTCGGTTTGGGGCCCTTTTTTGCAAAGTTTTTTTTTTTGGGGGGGGATTTTTGTATGGTATATAATTGTCTACGAATGAAAAACTTTAAAAGAAAGGGTATAAAGAAGCATGTGACATTTGTGTAGGTATGTGCGTTGTAAAACGGTTTTTTATGTATTTTTTTAATGAAAAAAACATTCTTTGGATTCATTATAATTGAAGTGTGCAGTAAACTGGCTGGATACCATTGGAAAGTGTTCCGTATGACATGTATTATGAGCTTCGACATAATAAAGTAATTAATTATTACACTTGTTATAAAGAAATAATTAATTACCGTTCAATCCCATCATAAATCACAACAAAACAACCACAAGTGCATTGCAATAAACACCTACCTAGTTAAACCGGTTGCACAATAATTGTGAAGAGTGTGGGTTCGAGCCTCGGTCGGTACAAAGCTGGCTTAGACTTAAAGACCGTGTAATCATGAAAGCTTATTCAGACCTAACCGCAACGAATCGTATTAGCTGTTCAGTACAGTAATTGATGGTCTTACAATTCAATGTACCCAGGCACGCCTAGCGCCTTATATGACGGAAGCTCGAACTACCTAAATCTGTAAAACTAATTACAATCCCATTTATAATTAACTGTCAGAATGATTGATTTAAGCATCACTGACTAGGTTTTCTGTAGGAAAATAATATGTTACGACTAACGAGTTTCTGCCCTAGGAGGAGGCTGGTTATTCGGAAGCGAACAACACTTTTTAGAGCTCTAGCGCTACTTTTCACGTGGTTCAAAACAAATCAAGAGCCTCTACTATAGTGTACAATTTTTTTTACGTTTATGTGAACATTTGATTCCATCAATGGGTTCCTAAAATTTCATCAACAGGTACCGACAGTGCATGGCTCGGGCCTCTCTCGGGGAAGTCCCAGGTTCGAATTCCGTCGAGACCGGAAATCCCGACTGAATTTTTTTTCAATCCTCTTAAACAGCCATCGCGGACTGCCCTTCACAATCCTACATTGCACCCTAAAACAGCTTTAATGCCCAAGGTAAAAATTAAATTAAATAATTAACACGTCTTACACCTACTTTTCTATTGTGCACGTAGTTCAACAACATAAGAAATTGTCAATAACACTATGCTATTATTGTGAACAAGCAAGGGTACTGGAGTACTTAAAAAGTGAGCAGCAAGCAACTTAATCTCAACAGATCATCGAAGAAGAATACAAAAATAAAATAAACCACCCCTCCAATATCGTTTTTGGTGGAGGTGCCGGGTATGAAGAGAGAGAGATTTTCCAAAAAAAAACAAAAACGTTTTTTTCGTGCATTATCTCTTATGGTAAAAGGGACATTTTTTTGGGCCAAATTTTGGTGACGTAAGTCTCGCCCCCCTGACCCCAACATTCACTCAAAATTATATTGTACCAACTTGACGGTGACAACAAAAACGCATGTAAATCGGAAGTCAGTTTTTTTAATGGGGGGAGGTTAACTACCCCCACACGCGGACGGAAAGAAAGTGCTTTTTGGGATTCCCTCTCTTTTTCTTGACAATTTTTTTTATTTATATTTTTTACGCCTGATAGTTAAATTTTTTACCCTTGTGAAATTTACTTTATTTTTGAAACAGGGTTTCAAAATTTAAAAGGGGGACAGGGGCTCCCCAAAAAAACCCCCTTGAATACCAGTTTTTTTCCCAGAAAGCCGTCGTGAGAGCCAGATTTTACCTTTTACACATAATATGTGTAAAAATTTTTCCCTATTATAAAAATTAGGGTTATTTATTTTTAGTAAAATTAAATTGAACAACGTTTCGTTAGAGCTCGCAACGTACACATTTTCAAAATATCAGTACCACATAAAAGTGCGAGTTGCTTGTGTGATTTGACGAATTTTACTGTGAGCTCGTTGTACTTAAAAGCACGAGTAAAACAATTTATGTGAAGTAGGTTCATATTAAAAAAAAATTTGGAAAGTACAAAAAAACATCACGAAAGCGAAAATTATTTTAAAGGGTTTTGAATGAGGGAAAAAATTCTCGGGTTTTTAGCCCCGTGGAAAAAGCAAAAAAACATTCCCAAACCCAAAACCCAGCCCCCAAAAATATGGGGAGCAGAAAAAGACTATTTTAGAATGTTATTTTCACGGGGGAAAAACGCAGGGAAAGCAAAAAAGTAACCTGTCATGGCGTCCACAAATGGCCCCCCAAAATAATTTTTTAAAAATTGCTGAAAACCCCAATAAGAAAATCATCAGATTTGGATAAACTAGGTTTGTTTTATTGGGTTTTTTTAATGCTTTTAAAAAATGTCCCGGGAAATTTTACCGTTAATACAATAGTTTTAATTATTTAAAATTATTACAAGGGCATTGCAATTATGGGCATTTTTTTGGTGTATTTTTAAAATTAAATTTATACGTAGAATTCGCTAGTTTGGTCAAAAATTTTTCGGGATATCCCTTAAAAAAAACGAAAAAAAAAAATTTCCAAAAATTTTTAAAGTCCCGAAACAATTTTTTTGAAAATTTTTTGATAATTAAAAAATTTAAAATAAAGCAGAAAAAAAATTTAAATTAAAAGTTTTTTTTCCCATTACCAAAGCCCCGTAGTTTTCCCACACAAGAACAATATGACCACAATAAACCCAAAAAAAATTTTATTTCCCAAAAAATTTATTCAAATCACTTTCCTTTTAAATTAAATTAATTCAATTAATTAAAAAAAAATGCCCAAAAATCTAAATTTAATTTTTGAAAAATTAACCACAATTTTGGGTCGACCTTGAAATCTTTTTAAAGCAAATTTTAAGGCGAATAAATGAAAGGGAAAAAATTTAATTAAAAAAATTTAATTAATCATCAAATTAAATTAAAATTTTAGTTAAATTACCCCACTTTTGACATATGATCGTTATGTATACTAAAACTCGAGCGACGTCATAAAATTTACGTCTTTACTGACATAATGCCAAAAATCCGAATTGTCATGCCCCAAAACAAATTTTCCTATAACTTACCGTTTAAATTTAAAAAATTTTAAGGGAAGAATTACTTATATAAAAATAATTTTTGTTATTTCCCCAAAATTAACACATACAAAATCCCAAACAAAAAGTTCAAATATAAACAATCCCAAGTGTAATTTTTAAAAAATTAATAGTCCCAAAATTAATTTCAGGCAATTTGTCGGGTTAAATTTTAAAATTTCCCCAAAAAATTTTATTTTCCGGGAAAATAAGCATGAAAAGGGTTTCCCCAGTGGGGGCTTGTTAATTTTACACAACACATGGTGATTATATAAATTTAATTTTAAATTCAATTATTAATTCAATTAAGGGGGAAAGGGTGGGCACAAATTTTTTTTTGGGGGACTAAAAATTTTTTTAAATTTAAATACTCGCATTGTTTATTTTTGATACTTCGGTCGGCTTTTTTAATGTTTTAAAATTGACAAAAAACAATTTTTGGGGATTAATAATTTTTCCTTTTAAATTTCCCTTATTAATCGGAAATTTATAGGAATTTTGTTTCGGGACAGGGGAAATTCGGTTTCTTTGGAATTATGTCAGTAAAGTGTGTTTTTTATGACGACGCCGAGTTTTGGGTATACAAAAAACAATACTATGTCAAAAGGGGGAAATTTAACAAAATGTAATTAATTGGGGAAAATTTTTAAATTTTAATCAATTTTTTTTTTTCCCATTACTTATTTTTATTTCGCCAAAAAACTAGCTTTAAAAATGTTCCCAAGGGGCGCCCCAAAATTGTTTTTAATTTTTTAAAAAAAATTTTTGAAAATTATTGTCATTTTTTTTAATTTAAATTTAAAATTTAATTTGAATTATGGAAAGTAAATTTAGAAAAAATTTTTTGGAACAATTTTTTTTGGTTCATTTTTGGTCATTTTGGTTTTTGTGTGATACACAGGGGATTTTGGGTAAGTAATAAAAAAATTTTTAAATTGGGTTTTAAATTTAAATGCTTAATTTAATTTTTTAAATTTAAATAAAAAAAGTTAAAAAAAATTTCGTTTCGGGATTTTAATTTTTTTGGTTTTTAGTGGCGTTATTTTAGTATAGTCTAAAAATTTTTATGACAATCTAGGGGAATTCTCCCTAAAAAAAAAAAAAAAAATTATATATACCCCAAAAAAAAGTTTTAATTGAAATAAATTGTAATAAAAATATAAATAAATTTAAAAAACTATTGTATTTAGGGGTAAAATTTCTAATTACATTTTTGTAAAGCATTAAAAACCGAATAAAAAAAAAACCCTTTTTATCCAAATCTGATGTTTAATTAAATTGGGGTTAAAAGCAATTTTAAGAATTTTTTTTGGGGGCCCATTTTGGGGGACCCAGACAGGTGACTTTTTTTTGCTCCCCATGCGTGTCCCCCGTGAAAAAAAAAATTCAAAAATTGTTTTTTACCTGCCCTAAATTTTGGGGGCGGGTTTTCCCGGATTTAAAAATTTTTCCTATAGTTTTGGGCGCTTTTCCCACGGACTAGTTTAGACTTCTTTGTCACTAAAATTGGGCTACCTAAAATTTCCAATCGCGAGCTCTAGTTGCAAATAAAGGTAATAAATATACCGAGATAACTCGAAATCGTCATATTTTCCTCCGTGTCACGTTCACAATAAAACGCTTACATACTTGCAACCATTAAGGTGAAACCAGCTAGAACTAATCAAGCAACAACCAAGACTAAAGCAACTATATGATTAACTACCTCGAGGTATTGCCAACACAACGGAAACCTTTGCCAACGTTTATTTTAACATAAAATTAGTTTTCTAAATCGTTTATAAATTACTATAATATAAACGCGATAGTTGCATTCTCGATAACCTTTGCCAGGCTTGTACATGACAAAGAATTACGTACATAATGGAGTTGTTATACAAAGTGGACACTGCATCATGTTCGGCCTAAACGTAGCTTAATGGCAGCCTTCTTGCAGGGTGTTTGATAATTTGTTGGGTTAGTTCCGCCACTGGCTATCCAGAGTCTGGAGGAACAACTTAAGCTCGAGACACTGATTCGGGAGGTCCTGGGTTCGAATCCCGTCGAGACCAGTAATCTTTGAGGTTCTGAGGGATTGAGTCTTGTTAAGCAACCCTCGGACATACCTACACATTTCCTAATTCCAATATACCTTGTTGCACCCTGGGGAAAGGTTTTGGGCCCCGAAAAATTTTTAAAAAAAAAATTTCTTGCAAGGGGGTTTTTTTAGACGTTGCATAAATTAAAAAACCCCTTATGCCCTTTAAATTTTAAAAAAATATTATTTTTTGGATGAAAAATATCTCCAAAAATTGGATCAAACGACCCCAAAAGAATTTTTTTAGAATTTTAAAAATAATTTTTTTTTCCGTCTAACAAAAATAACAACCCAAATAGGGTTTCGACATCAAATAACGAGACCCAACATCTTGTGTTAAAATGTTTAAAATATAACTGCATTTTGATTTAAAATAGATCAAAATGGGCTTTAAAACACAATTACAGAAAGTTGGTATTATTCAAATTTTTTAAGAGCCCCCCCCCCCGGCGAGAAAAAAAAATTTAATAATTTCAATCTGGGGAATAGGGGGATAAAATTTTTTTAAACTGTTTTTCTTAAACGAACAGTTTGTTTAAAAAGAAGTTAAACTAAAAAGGAAAATCAAAGAATTAATTTACTAGAAAGAAAGGATTAGAAAAATTAACACCATTTTTATTTTATGAGAAAAGTGTCTAATCATGTCTAATGACGACCAATTTTGATATTTTGAAATTTATCTCTGAATTTAATATGAATTTTATGAATTGTCTATAATATTTAAATCAGTGTATACCTATTGTTTTTATTTGTATGCTTGATCAAGCAGAATAAAATGCCTAATGGCCTTAAGATTCGCCAAGTTAAAAATAAAGACTGTTCTATAGATTTATTATTATTATTTCCTTGCTACAATGAAGCAAAAGCATCTGGGTACCTATACTAAATACACACTATATCACCGAAGCAATTGGATCAACTGGATGCAGCATGAATCGCAATTCATTCTCCCCCCTTTCGTATCGTGGGGAATTGGGAGTTGGGCCCTTACAACCGTTTGACTAAACCCCAAACCCAGCCCACGATGTTTTCCCCAATAAGGCCACGTCACTCTCTGGGGAACACTACTCTTGCCATAACAAACTCATTTTTTTACCCCCCACCAGCATACTACGTAATCGTAGTAAAAACAAGCAAACGCCGGTGAATGTAAAGTACATATTTTTGTATTCTACACGAATAAAACTTTTGATTCAAGATAAGCTACTCTCTATGGAGAAGTCACATGTGCCGGCAATCTGAGAAGGGCATTGTCGTTTGCCATGTAAGACACTTGATGTGTTCTATTTTTCTTGTTTCCCATCTGGGAAAAATACCTCTTTCATGAACTTAATTGAAGAAAAATAATTGATAAAGTCGGTCTATTAAGGTTTTCGATGGGATGGCTTATGAATGGGCTGAGCCCTAGGCTGTTGCTTCAAAAGGAACGATCAAGCTAGTTAAGTAATACGATGGAAATTGTTAATGTAATGGCGGGGGTTTTTAAGGGGGGCCCCGCAGAAATAAAACCCAGAGAAAACGAGAACAAATCGCGAGTGAAAAGGTATTCAGGTTTTTTTAATACAGAGTTTCATGGCCAAATAGAAATGTTCGAAGATTATTAAATCACGTCTATAAATACGTAGGCCTTAGACATTATTATTATAAACAGACTAAAATTAATCGATCAATTTCAGTTGTGTTCGTTTTTATTACGTTCAATAATTATTAACCTGAAATTTCAATCAATCATTAAATCCTGCTGTGATGGGGCCCAAAAAGTAAGGTTTAATTTCCTTTTTAAAATATGGGGTTAAATTTTTCCTTTTTCAGACGCCCCCAAAAAGTTTCAACGTTTAACAAATGAGGATTTACCCCCATTTATAATTTAATAACTGAAATCCTTTTAAAGACCCAAATATCATAAAGGGAAACCCATTTAAAAACCCAAATACCCTTTGAAAGTATAGCTGAATTAAAATATTGGTTTATAATTAAGGTTAAATTAATATTAATTAAATAAGGTTAAAATATAGGTTATTTAAACTTGACATTTTTTTCGAAAAGGCGAAGGGGTGGCATAGATAATTTAAGGGTACTACCTAGTCGAATAGTGTTCTATTTCAAATTCGTAAGTTACAGCGTAACTTTGTATTGTCACTCCTGGGAATATTTTAATCGATTTTGGCAAGAGAATCCACACCATAAACTTGCTTCATAAACTTCCTATGCTTCAGTAGTATTCTATGTTATTAAATTTAATAAAGAACAAGTAAAAGTCTTACAAATAATATTTCAATACAACCTTGCTGTTCTATAAGAAGCTCAGCTTTTATTGCTTCAGAATATTTTATAAAATACAAAATTATTGCTACAACCCAGGGAAAAACCCTAAAAGAATTTAGATTTTAAACAAATAGGCATAGGCGATTTTTTTTCTCCTTTAATTCAATAAATTTTGGGAAATGCATAGGTTTTTTTAACATCCAATCGAAAAACCGGAAACCTAAATTTTTTCCCAAATAAAAAACAAAATTGCCCCGATGAAGACAGGGGGGGGACCTTGGCACCCCCGGCCCGCAGCGCATTCACTGACGACAGTTTAAATTTGGGAGGGAAATTATTTTAAATTAAAGTCCAAAAAAACCCACTTTTTTACATTGTACTGGGTTTAAACTATGATGAAACTCGAGTTAATAAAACTCGTTTCTTTTCGTACTACACTTCTTGAAAATTTTTTAAATTGCAACCATCCGTTAAAACCTCACAAGAATTAATAATGCAAGATTTGTAATATTTTGATCGATGAATCAAGTTTAAAAATAATTTGTCACCACTTGTTTGATGGTAATTTTGGCGAGTTCAGGACCAAATTTTTAATGGGGAATTTTTTATCTCAAAGTTTTCGCCATTATGTATAGTACATTGTCCTCAATTCTACGACCAAAAAATTAATTGAAGAATGGTTTTATTCTCTTTTTTGCAGAGATCGAGAAGTGGAGAGGCCGCTGGCCTGGGACTCGGATCATCAACAGGCAATCACCATATAGGTTGCAAGCGCCGGGAGATACCAACATGACACACAATCTGAAACATCTAGCACTACGATGATTTGGTTAAATTAAACAATACTGTTCTACGCTTTTGATGACAAAATAAGCATTAAATGGCGGCAATGCATTTTGTGCCGAGGTTGCTAGACTCAGCGTTTCTTCCTCCTCCTGCCTCTACTTATTTCACTGTTTTATTCGCAAAAGCTTCACTCAGCATTTTCCCTTTCCCCCGGGTTTAAAAATTTAAATTCTTTTTATTTTTTTGTTTTTTTTGTATTATTTAATTTTTATTCCCAAAATTTAATTTTAGGATTTGTTTTTCATTTCGTTAGTCGGGCCGCAAAAGCAGCCAACCCAAAAAGAGATTTTAAAAATTTTTCCCCCCCTGATGGTTTTAGTTTTAAAACGCTCCAAACCCGGAAGGGGGGAGACCCGTTTGGGTTTGAAACCCCGGTTTTGGGGCGGACTTTTTTAATTTATGAATTGTATTAAATAATGAATTGAGGATTGAAGTAAATAGTTCAGCTCCAAAATCAATGCCTTTGTGATATATCCGATATTTTTTTTATTTTAAAATTGCACTTTTTGCATTACGTAGCATAATTATACTCAAAAACCCTGTCCCTTCCCTTTGGGCCCCGTCCTGAGGGGAAACCCCTTTTATTTCCTAGGGATTATCATTTACCGGGAAGCCGGGGGTGGAAAGTAATTAAAAAAGGGTCGCGGGGTACGGGCCAATTAAAACACGGTTTGGGGTAAGTCCCCTACAATTTTTTTTTTCTATAAAATAAAACCCAAGTATGTATGTCTGGTTTTTTTCTTTTTTGGAAATTACTACAAAACCCCCCTCACGATCTCCATGAAAAATTGGGACAAAAAAAAGGGATTTTTTTCCCCGGGGAAAATTTCTATGCTATCCATTTTGGTGTAACTCCCCCACCTGGTGATCGGTGCCTGCAAAGAGGAACCCTTCGTTTTCCCTATATATTAAAAATACAACCCTTCACCGATCTCCATGAAACCTTTTGGGACATATATGTATTTTTTTACGGGGAGGGTTTTTATTGCAAAACCATTTTTTTTAACTCCTCCCCGTGGTGATCGGGGGCCCAAAGAGGACTCACCCAAAGAAAAGACCTTTGACCCCCGGAAAGGGTTCTGGCATACGTCGCAGCAACGCGCGGCGGGTAAGCTATATTTAATAAAGAGTTAATATATATAAAATTTAAATGGTTATGTTTCTCTTCAGTGCCAGTAACATTTTTAATAAGTTTGCACAGTGCAAAAAGTCGGTGCTGCTACCGGCGAGATGGCCACAACCTAAAACCAGTCTGCCGGGTGTACCAACCTGGCGCAATGGCGTCTTCCTCAGTGACTAAGTGTGGCGGCTAGCTCACCGACACGATAATAAAAGGCATCTGCTTTCACATAATATAATATACACTACACACCGCAGATGAATATCAAGAACATGACAACGCGCAATGCAAGAGATGTAAATTACACGTGGTAGATATTATGACGTTAAACACTCATGTGTCAAAAAGCTGTCAAATTTCCCCACTGGGGAGTCGGTAAACTGAAGGGGATGAGGGGCGATTTAGGGTTTGATTACAGATTAGTTATGCTCGTTGATGAAACTCAGGATTGAAAAGAAAGATGGTTGTTTAAAGTTAACTCAAAGATGATAAACATTTTAAATGCCCCACCGCCCCATTTTTAAAAACAGAAGGGAAAGGGGGTTCTTCATATCATAAAGATTGTGAAATGAGTGATAACGCTGTCGAATCCTATTGGCTGAAATAATTCTGTTAAAATGAGTGTCGGTTTTAGTGGTTTAAGTCATGAAAATAAAAATGACTGATTATCCCGATGTTTGGGCCCAGTGGCAGGGCTCTACGTATAATTTTTTTTATATATTTAAAAGCTTTACTTTCCCGGGGAGTGTCGCCCCTTTTTTTAACTTTAACATTACACCTTTAAAATTTTTTGGACAGGCTCCCTTTTTGTGCTAATATCTTAGCAGATTGACAATAGTATAATATGCCCATCAACAATTGAATTTAAATTAGGGCATTATCAAAACACACAAAAGTTGAAACAATTAAAAATCACATACAAGTTGAAAAACAAGTTCTCAAACTTCTTCCATGGCCGACCTATGTTGACAGTTCTTCATAAATCTCGTGTTAAACGGACCGTAGCATTTTACGTGTGGTTTGTGAATACGATCAGGAGTAATGAATGCACTTGTTTTGTTCGCGCATGTGTCGACAGTCTTCACCACATAATAACTAGAAAATTTTAATTCCAAAACAAACGAGAATGTGCATCTTCCCGAAAATATGGCCCCCCCCATTTTTGAAATAAGAATTCAAAAGGGTTTTTAAAAGAGATCAGAAAATTTTCAGAGTTGAGATTAATTTGATACGAAACTGGAAGTTTAAGTAGTTTAACCCGCCGTGGACTGGAAAGGGGATCTGAAACTAAATGGAGGTTTTTCAGTAATAAATTAAGGAAATTTTTTTTCGTTAACAAAAAAAACCAGGGGAATTTAAAAAAAGTGGTTGAAGGGTTGGCGTAGTCAAGAGATCCGGCGTGTGTAAGCAACCTTTTAGCCTGGGATGACCAAAATTGGACTCGGGAAGCTGTCTATTCCTGAGTTTGATCGAAATATAAATGGGAAAAGACAAAAAAAAGCTTGCATTAAATTTGTGTGGCTCCTTGATCTTGTGGTTAGCCTACCTGCTTCCAATTCAGAAGGTCCTGGGTTCGATTCCCGCTAAAGTCAGAAGTTTTTTAATTTCTGATTTGGACTTAAGTCCATCAGTTCTTGTCTTAGGTATTTGTAAACAGTGACTTTTCTGAATCGGCATTGGTGATTCTGGCGTTGATCCGCGAGTGTTCGCACTGTCCATACCACTGATTACCTATTAAAAATATTGATCTTTGGTTGGTTATCGCTCACTCGTCGATTGCGTCCGGGTCTACAGGGTTGGCTTGGTCGCTTTGGTTTACTGTCCCCCACTGAAAATCAGTTGTGTGACTGAGTGGGTAGACTCTAAATACAATTTATTTATTTATTTATTTATTTAAATTGGTTTATCCTATAAATATAATGATGTAATAATATTAAAAAACGTATTGGTAGTAATATTACGTTTCAAACATTATCAGATATTTAATCGTGGTTATAATGATTTATAACAACTTTGCAAGAATTAAATAAGTTTTGAAACGACTCGTCCTGTTTGCATCACGAGCAAACTCAGGAATAGCTCTTAATAAATAAATAAACTAGGAAAACGCTTAAGTCCCGCCGCGTTGATGGATGAGCTTTTTAAAGTTTTTAGTTTGCGTGGGATATCTTTACTTTTGCAAGTGCTTTGTTTTTCTGCCTACGCATTGTAGGTGTGATTGATGTCAAGTTTCTATTGTTTCTTGTCAATGGTATTATTTACCGTAAAAACTTATATTAAAAGCTTTATTTCTATGGATTCTGGCTAAATTTTTCAAATTTTTGTTTCAAAAGGTACTACATCACCATAACCTTAATATCCATGTTTAATACGAACGTTGTAGCCCCACCCGTTTGGTCAGAATTGGCCCAAATGGCACGAAAATATCGCACAAAAAATCAAAAAACTTGTATTAAAAGCTTATTTCTATAGATTCTGGCTAACTTTTTCAACTTTTTCTTTAAGAAAGCAATACATCACCATTACCTTAATGTCCATGTGAAATATGAACATTGTAGCCCCACCCGTCTGGTCAGAATCGGCCCAAATGTCACGAAAATATCGCACTAAAAATCGAAAAAAAAAATCGTATAAGTACGATATTCATAAGAAATATTTCTTCGATTGTACCCAAAAACAATAGGTACAGCTCTAAGTTCATAGATTTCGAAGGTCCCGTCAAATTTTCATCAAGATCGGATATGCCGTTTGCCGGTAGAGAGCGAAAAAAAAAAAAAAAAAACACCCGAGCTAAATTTTTTGGGGGTCAGTGAAATTGAAGTCTTCGCTTCGCTCATCCAATAAATCCGTATTTAGAGTCTACCCACTCATCACACAACTGATTTTCAGTAGGGGGCAGTAAACCAAAGCGACCAAGCCAACCCTGTAGACCCCGACGCAATCGACGAGTGAGCGATAACCAACCAAAGATCGATATTTTTTAATAGGAAATATAGCAATCAGTGGTATGGACAGTGCGAACACCCGCGGATCAACGCCAGAATCAACAAGGCCGATTCAGAACAACTTTGAATTTATTATGTGCCTCGTTGCTAGGACGGCTCCAAAGTCACCGTTTACAAATTCCCAACCAAAGAACTGATGGACTTAAGTCCAAATAAACTTCTGACTTTAGCGGGAATCGAACCCTGAACCTTCTGCATTGAAAGCAGGGACGAGTGAGTTTCTAGTAAATTAGCAAATTTTCAAAAAAACAAAACATTTGTCTAATATTCGTGATTGCCTCCGTGCTCTGGAGTCATTGCACCATGACGTCATAGAAGATGGTCACGTGACGTAAGCCCGCTAGCAGTTTGTCTCACGTGTCGCACGTCGGCCTGTTTGAAGCCAGACCACCTCGGCAGTCGAGTCTGCCCTGAATACTGGAGTTGTCGAGACCATCCCTCATGTCCTCATGTCCTCAATCACTCGAGTCTACGATGGGTAATACTACTTGAAGATTTCTACAGAGACATACTTTGATTCGGATTTCTATCGGAAGGAGATTTTTATTCCGTATCCATTCACCAGATATCACCGAAGAACCAACCATGCTTTCTATTCCATTTTTAAATTTTCTCAGCTTTATTTGGATGAGCGTAGCGAGCGTAGCGAGCGAAGCGAAGATTCCATTTCACTACACTGGAGAAAAAAATCCGGAATGTTTTTTTTTTTTTCTTTCTTTCCTTCTTTCTTTTTTTCTGTATTTTTGTGTGTTTGTCAGCACGATTCCGGCTAAACCGATACTCCGATTGCGATGAAATTTTATGGAGGCCTTCGAAATCTCTGAACTTAGAACTGCCACGTTTTTGAGCGCAATCGGAAAAATTTTTCTTATAAAAAACGCAATTTTACGATTTTTTTCGATTTTTTAAATATTTCTTCGACTTATAACACCTACACGCTTTATCCGATTGTAAAGATTTTTTCATAGAACCTTAATTTTATGAATTAAGATATTCGTGTGAAATTTGAGCGTAATCGAAAAATTATTTCTCATAAAAATCGAAATTTTACGGGTTTTTTTCTTTTTTAAAACAATTCTTTGACTTGTAACACCTACATGCTTTATCCTTTTGTAATGATTTTTTCACAGAACCTTAATTTTATGAATTAATATACTCGTGTTAAATTTGAGCGCAATCGAATAATTATTTCTTATGAAAATTGCAATTTTATGATTTTAAAAAAAAATTACGATTTATTAAAAAAATTAAGTTAATTTTTTATTTTATTTAATTTAATTAAAAAAAATCTTCGACTAAGTAATAATTTTTTCACAGAACAACAGAAAATCCGCGTAACACATGGCAGCTCAATGCACCAATTACGCTCATCCAACAACGCGGCGGGACTTAAGCGTTTTCCTAGTACAAACATACATTATGTTTAGTTTAAATAATTACGTAAGAATGAAATCGATAAGCACTTATTAAAGTACAATTCCGTAATTGATTTCATAAAATAAAATTCATTTTCAAGTGATTAGAATCTGTAAAAACGGTCGAAAACGCCAAAATAAATCAGTATTTTAAAAAAAAACTCAATTATGATGACTAGGAAAACAAGAAGATCGTTGTTAGATGAGTGAGTAAGCCATATGTTGAGTTCCCGGTAACATTCACTTTCATCCCCCTACAAAGGCTGGATCTAGACAAGCAATGGGTCTATCCTCACTAGCCTATCATAGGCTAGAGTGGCGCATTATGGCCTTACAGTTGAGGCGCACTTATACCAACTTAAATCAAAACACTATATAATTTATTCCTATATATCAATCAACTTAAATGAAAATGTTCCCGGGTACTCAACACATGACTCGCTCTCGCTCACTCGTCTAACAACGACTTTGGCGTTTTCCTAGTCTAGTTGGCTAAGGCGCCCTTATACCCGGAATGTTGGGAGACCCGAGTTCAAACAACGGTCGAGAAAGATTTGTAAATTTCTGGTTTGTATTTAAAAAAATATAGACCATGTTTCGAAATGCATACAATACAATGGAAAACATAGCCAGTACGAAAAACGTATAAAGATTGCAAGGTTTACTCATTCTCCTAGCGGAATTTGGGGAAGCCTTAAGCGTGCAAGATTCGATGCACCTTGGTCACTGCATGCATTCACCGCCTGACAAATAAAAAATAAAAAATATTTCTTTAACAACAAAACCATTGTCGTTAAATTAAATGTTACAAATTTTTAGCCTGCTTTAATTTATCATTTCTCTCAGGTTTAAATCATAACGGATATTTCTGATTTTGTTGTTCTCGGTTCACTCGTCGTACCGGATGTCTGTTTAAAATTTCAGCGCAATCCATTCAGCGATTCGGCTGATTTTTAACGTACACACACCAATCGCCTGTGACAAGTTTTCAATAACCTTTCAAATCGTAAAACATACTTTTTAATATTTTATATGTTAATATCTAAAAGTGTTCAATGCCTTACATTGTGTCCCCAACTCTTAGTAACATTAGAAAATGTCATGATAGGCTAGAGTTCTGTGCGATTGTTCTTCCTTGACAAAACTTTGTGTTATTCCGTTCTTCTCTTCTTCTTCTCCCCCTCCACCTCCTCCTCATCCCTCTTCTCCCCCGCCCTGTTCTCATCTCGGGTCTCCGCCATCCACTCCAGTAGCTCATCAACGTCTGCTTCAGTCACCATCTTCTCCTCCGAACCCAAAGAACTCAACAATGTCTCTAAACCCTTCTATGCTCATCACAATCTCCAGCTGAGTATTCCTGTCGAGACGTGCAAGAGCGTACAAAGCCTGTTTCGTTTCCTCCGTTATTTTCTCTATCCCACTTAAATTGTAAGCCTCCATCGTGTCCTCGGGATCCAAGAGGAAGCCAACCTGTTGCTTCTTGTATCTATCCAGACATTCCTCACATCTGCAGAGCTCCTTTCTCCAGCCCTCGGGCAAGAACAACGCCTGTTGAACACCTGGCACTGAGTGACTTTGCAGCTGCCACCTTGCGGTACACCGATCCTGAAGCTTTGACTTTAGAACTTCCACCTTGCGCTACACCAGATCCTGAAGCTTTGACTTTGCAGCTTCCACCATGTTGTACACCTGAACTTTTGACCTTACAGCTGCCACGTTGCGGTACACCCGATCCTGAACTTTTGACTTTGCAGCTACCACCTTGCGGAACGCCCGAACCCGAAGGTTTCTTAAAATTGTCAAACTTCCGTTTTGTCCCTCGTCCTTCAACATCGCCCACCTCAACCTTATAACATCTCAAGAAGTCGTGTTTCTTCACACACTGCTCACAGACAAACTCGTAAGTATCCTCACCAGATGGAACCTCAGTCATTATATGATCTATATGAAACCTGTCCTCGCAAACATTGCATCTTTCCAACTCTTGTAAATCTTCATCCGGTTCTGGATCAAACTTATCGCAGGAACACAACCGTCCCTTGAAGTTATGACTGTAGACGTTATCACCGTTCTTTTCTTCCTTCTGCGGCTCCAGTTTGCAGACGTTCCCCGGGAAGAGAGAGTTGCCACAGTCACACCTGAAGTTCCTCTTGGTGTCGAGGGCCAAGACTTTGTGTCCCGCGTGGCAGGTGCGCGCGCAGCCCAGACACACACCCCCTGGCTGTGAGGTGAGGGCAGGAGGGTTGCAGGTGAGACAGGCGAACACGGCCTGACGCTTCACGTAGCCCTCGGAGAAGCTGCACACGGTGTCGTCAGAACCACTGTTGAGGAACCTCCTCACGTGATCTGCTAGACGTCTCAGGTCCTGAACATCGTCATTCTCGGACATGTTGGCTTTTCTTTTACTCTTGAATTGCCTAACAATATTTGAAGCACTATAGAATAGTAACGTAACAATTTCAAGATTTACAACCCACAAAATCCGAAAAAATTACTACCTTCCAATTTAGTTAATACTTATTTATATGTTAAGAAGTGTTAGTTACCATGGTATTGCCAATTAACAGCACAAGAATGTAATATAACTTTTCATACACATTGTTCACGATTATTATTAAGTTTCTAAAGTAACATTAATTTTTACAATAAACGACATATCAAAACCTTTATTTGATGTCTTCCAGTTAACATTTCCATCTTTTTCTTTCAGAAGGCACCTTTCAGAAGCTACAAGCGACCACTTCATAGACACAGACATCCTTGGCGGCTGTAAATATCCTACCGACAGAGCTCCGTCAAGCAATTATCGTGAATCAATCCTCTCGCAACGTTTTCGGAGTGAAGATCTAATGTATGTGTACATGGGAGGGGCCCATTTTATTTATTTGCACCGGGGACCTTTTTAACAACTTGCTACGCCACTTTAGAGAACAAGGAACGCTAGAAGACGTCGATAGTCCCGGGGACCCAAGAGTTTGGTGGGCTCATACCACCCCCTACACGACTTAAATGTTGGACCAAGGGTAGGATATTACTCTTATTTATTTACGTCATGGATGGGTGCGACTTGTATTACAATATTTAGACGTTTGAATTGCACACGTCGGGTTAATTAGCTACAAGTCTCCTTCCCTCAACTGACAACTGTATCAAACTGAAATTTTGTTAAAATGGCTATTAAAACACACATTTACAGTTATTTTTATTTATTTTATTTACTAATATTTGCATTTATTTGTACTACATTTGACACGTAAGATTAAAAATAAATGCTAGAATTGTTATTCCGTTGATGTGCTAGGTCGGTTTACTCTAGAAACTTATGAAAATATAAACTTGTCAATCTCAAGTTAATTAATCGGGAAATAGTCCTGTAAGTGTTGATCAATCAAGAAATTAAAAAGACTATTACAGCCGGGTATCGAACCCCGATCGAACCCCGAGACGGTTAACTTCATAACATCTGGATTGTTGGTGCATTGTAGATAGGAATAGACTGGAACAAGTACTGCAACGATTCTGCTGCCTTTGAACTGACCAAATAAACGGGATTTATTACTAGGAAAACGCCAAAGTCGCTGTTAGACGAGTGAGCGAGTCATGTTTAACTGTTGAGTTACCGGTAACATTCCCTTTCATCCCCCTACCTAAGGCTGGATCAAGTCAGCGTGGGTCGTTCCTCCCTAGCCTAGGCTAGAGTGACGCATTATGGCCTAACAGTTGACGCGCCCTTATACCAGCTAAACTCAAAACCCTACTATGATTTATACCTTATATATCAATCGAGTGCAAATGTTCCCGGGTATTCAACACATGACTCGCTCACTCGTCTAACGACTAGGCCTACATGTTTTGACAATGAATATTAGAAAATAAACATGCAATTTTAAATAATTTCATGTTAATATTATGACCGTAAAAACAATACTGTTAAAATTTGTTCAAACTTTGCATAAAAAGTGATTAAGATAAATAAAGTAGAAATAGATGAATGGTTCTTATAATGCATAGTTTTGTTCAATGATAATTAACTTCCAATTCATTACCACCGAAATTCATTTTTGCATCTAAACTTATTTGATGTGAGACAAACGCCACACAATTAATGTGATAGCAATTGTAAATAAATTGCATTCTTAGATGTTTTCCATTAGGATGCTAACGTTTTTCAGATATTATCAGCGATCTTAATGTATCTAGTCTAGCCACTTCAGACAACTCACTACGTTTGATTGATTCCGATTGTTATCATCACAACTCTTTTTATTTTGCCATAACACGTTTGAAATGGAATGAGTACGCACGGTCAAGATAGAGTATCACAGAGTTCGTGATAATTGATATCTCTCAGTTCCTTGCACGTACTTGGCTTGTCACCTTATAACGGATCTCTACCAGCTTTAGCAAGAAAACCACACTGAAAAGCTGCCATGTGACGTGACTAGGAACTTATTTATTTTTATCATACAAATACATTATATAGTAAGTTTAGTATAGTAAGTATATTATATTGTCTACAGTGATTATGTTAATTGATGTGTTATGTGACCACGAATTTATATGTTTTGATTTGAATTGTTCTGATGAACTAGAAACCGTCTAGGGATGTGACTACGAATGTATTTATTTTGATTTGATTTGATGAAAATCACTATATACTGCCTATGGGGTTATGTTAATGTGATAATGTGACAACGAACGTATGTGTTTTTATTTTATTTGTTCAGAAGAACTATATACTGTCTACGGAGATTGTTGATGGTTATGTGACTAAGTAACTATGTTTTGTGACTACGTATGTATTTTTTATTTTTAATTTATTTATTCAATAGAACTTTAAACTGTCTACGGTGGAGGTTGCTGATTAACGTATCCAATGCAACATGATATTTGATATGACGAGTTGTGATGGAAGAGAATAAATTACTATTGAAGAAATTGATGTAATGTTTGCACCTACGTACCTGGTTCCATAGAGTTCGGACCTGCATCCTAGTCAGATGGGATATTTATACAATAACTTTTTAAACAATTTTGGGGCAATACTAGGCTTATTTTACAGATAATTAATTAGTTTATAATATGAATAAAGACAATGCTTGTAAAGATCAGGATTTGCAATCCGATCACAAAAATAATAAGAAAACCCATAGTATAACTTCACAAATATATGTCAACAGCTGACAATGTTGTAATAATGTTTTCTAGACAGGAGGAAAATCGAGTTTTTATAGTTTGGTGTGGTGTAAGCGTCAAATGAGACAATATTACCAAGCCCATATTACTGTTACTAATGTGCATATGTGTATATTACATTTTGTAGGTACTAGATAGGTTGGAAAGTAATACAACGGAGGGTCACACGTCACCATTAAGGCTGAAAACGAAACAGTGATCTAACAACTTTTGACTCTCGTAATCAAAGTGGTTTTAATTAATCGTGTTTTTTAATTATCCAGGATATTTCCAGTACTTATTTTAAAACGTTAATATAATATAATATAATGAGTTTTCGTGGGAAGCCTGCCCAGGGTGCAATTCATGCCCTGCTTCAGGTATCTAACTAGGTAGGGCATATGTTGCGGATAGGACTATTGTGAAGGGGTGTCCGAGGGTTGGTTAAGGGCAAGGATCGCCACCAATATTAAAACCACGCGGAATAACATTATTTTAGTAATATCTCTCAAACCGTACGTGAAACCGAAAAAAAGGGCTACTAGGTCTCAAGTAGTTTCGTTAGGACTACACACTGCAGAAAAATTATTCAAATATTGTAATCAGTAGCGTTTTTAGTTACGGTACACATTAATTTAATTTAAACCTTGATTAAAAGCATTACTGGTAACAATATTTGTAAAAGGTTCTATACCAGAAATAGTTCTAACTAAACCACATGGGACCCAGTATCCACTTTTTCGTTTTTGTGCAGCGTTACGTGAGTTATTACTAAAATAAGGTTATTTCGCGTGGTTTTAATATTGGCGGTAGTCCTTCCTCTTAAGAGGACTCAGCCCCTTACTTTCGCATTAATGACTGAGGAAAACCTCGGGGAAAACTTTCAGCCAGGAATGCCGGTCTCGACGGGATTTGAATCCGGGACCTCCTGAATCAGAGTCGCTCGCTTAACGCTCGAGCCAACACTGTCGGTTAAACGTTAATAAATATTAAATTTTAATTATTTATTGGCGAGAAGTCATCAGTGGTATGACCATAACTATAAATGTAGGTCTACTATTAACTGCGCATATAGGAATAGAAGTGCATAGGCCTACACTATAAAAGAAACGAAATTAGTAAACCAAATCTACCTGCTGATGAAGAGATAACTGTGAAGAATATCAGCCAACGGCAAAAGAAATTACAGACTGCTTATGTTGGATGTAAGCATATGCCACATTGCTCATAAAATTAACTAGTTTTACTGCTTTCCATGCAATTTTTCTTCCGCTACAAAGCAATTTAAACAGAAGTGTTGTATACATAGTTATGACGTGTTGAATGTAAAATAAAAACAAAAATTAATTGGAATTTCGGAAAGCCAATTAAATTAGAAACAACTTGGGAGAAACCGCACATTTTTTATTGGTGCATAAACGAGTATCTTTTGTTTTTTTCTTTGTGCATCCTGTATAAATATACATTACACAAACTGTGATTAATCGCAAAAAGAAACGGTAGTTAATGCAACATAAACTCTTTACACATAGGTATGCACACCTTCGGGTTTATCTGCAAAGATGAGAAATGCACGTTTTCTTTGAGTCTCTCCTGTAATTTAGACTCACGGCAGAACGAACAGCGAGATTATTTACACCGATCACAGAATGCTGGCGAGAAGATCACTCATGATTCAAGATAAAGTGGCTTAAGAGCAACGATCACCACCAATATTAAAACTACGCGAAAGAACCTTATTTTAGTAATATATCTCCAACCTTAACGTAAAATCGAAAAAAGGTTACTAGGTCTCACGAAGTTTCGTTAGAAATACACCCTGCGGGAAAAATTATTCAAATATTGTTATCAGTAGCGTTTTTAATTGCGGTATACATTAATTTAATTTAAACTTTGATTAAAATAATTACAAGTTACAATATGTGTAAAAGATTTTATGCCAGATAGTTCTAACTAAACCACATGGGACTTACTATCCACTTTTTCGTTTTGTGCAGCGTTATGTGAGTTATTACTAAAATAAGGTTATTTCGCGTGGTTTTAATATTGGCGGTAGTCCTTCCTCTTAAGATCAAGTGAACTGAGCGTGGTTTTAATATTGGCGGTAGTCCTTCCTCTTAAGATCAAGTGAACTGAGCGTGGTTTTAATATTGGCGGTAGTCCTTCCTCTTAAGATCAAGTGAAATGAACGTGGTTGAGGGGTTCTACACTGAAAACAAGCAAGGGTGCGAGACACAAAAGAAGGGGCTCGATGAAGAGTACAAAAACTAATACGTTTCTTACCAGCCTTCAAATATCGTTGGTGGTGGAGTTGCCGAGTATAAAGATGAACACAAAAATTTTGGGCACTGATAACTTTATTGTTGAGTGCCCACTAACTAACCAGCTAACAAAAATAAATTATGTTTCTCGCTTGTTCAAGCCTTTACTAATGGTAAATGAAATGTAAAAAAACAAAAAAACAAAAACAGGTGGGGTTAAGTAAATTTGTCGAGCTTTTTTATCAATTCATAAAGAATAGAACGGAAATCAAGATCCCAAACCGTAATACCATTAGAAACAGTCATCTTCATTTAATCATAATGTTATCTTAGGGTTGCGTGGTAGAGATGGTAATTCCTCCTAATCGTGCACTTTTCCTTGTTTACTCGAATAAGTGTTACCCCGGGCAAACAAGTAGCCACCGTGGCAGGTTTTACATATCTAGAACGTTATCTAGCAAACAGTGTACACTTAAAAACAAGTTTACACATAATTAATCAATTAACTCAAATGAAAGTACGGAATAAGAAATATATTTTACATTGTGGCCTCTCATGTGCTATGAATATGCATATAATTTCTGCGAATTATACGTAATTCGTGGTTTGAACATTTAACTATAGCTTGCTCGAACTAGTTTCGTTTATGCATGCTCAAAAAAAAGTGATGCCTATTTCTTCGTACATCATTTTTTTATCGAGGTGGTCACATAAACATCGACTAAAAATGAACAATTTTGGGGGACTGAAGACTTACGTGAAAAAAAAATTATTTGAATTTTAAAAAAAGAGCTACTCAGGGTTTAGAATAGTCATAGTGTAAAAAAATATATATGTTGATTTCCTGCATGTAATTCGAAAAGTAGAAAAAGTACTGCGTTCGAGAGGGTGGACGTCCGGCCCCAAGCCTCTCGCCTGGCTATGGTACGATAAGATAATAATTGGATTTATTAGCTAGAATCAGCTGCACATACATACCAACTTACAACATTACAACACAATTCTTCCATAGATAACTTATTTACACATGCATACAAAGAAACTATTTTACAATAAACAACACATTTACAAATTATATCCAAAGTAACAATACAAGTTATTTTCACAGAACTCTTGAATTTTAAATAATTGTTTAACTAAGTTCAATCTTAAACACGTCAAATGATTTGATTTCTCCCATCTCTGTTGGCAATGATCCCTGAATAAAAAACAGACTTTATTAGTTGGCTCGTATTACAAAAAGTTAATTTTTCATTGTTTAGAATTTTATTCCTCGTATTTATAGTTTGAGATGTAATAATTTGCACTGTTCATACAATCCGTTAAATAATGTGGCGTCATTCCACTCTTGATTTTGAAAATTAGTGTTAAAACAAAATACTATTTTCCTTGATTGACAACGAGTCCAACATCAGCAATAAAGAAGAAGTAGGAACAACTTTATTTACTCTTAGTATGCATCTCATTGCTGAGTAGGGAGATGTTCTGAGAGTAGTTAAAAACGAACACATTTCGCTATATATCTCGTTTTCAAGCATTCTTTGCTACTTCGCACTAAACTCGCGTTTCCCCACAACTAAAGACAAGACTATATAGGCCTATTCTATAACATGGAAAAAAGGGGAAAAAGAAAAAATCAAATCACTCGGGAAGAATTTCCTTGCGTGTTCAACACAGATAGTATTTTGTTTCTAACGTGTACATCTAATTGCTTCGGTTGATTTATAAAAGTGTACATTTTAAAATAGTAAATAACATCTCGTTTAATTACACTGTCAAGACACTTTTGTAGAGATTCGATCAGTGAAACGGGTTCTGGAAACATGTAAACTACTGCTGCACGCGGACTCGATGACCAATGTGCTTTATTGACCAATGAAATCACTAACTCAAGACGGTAAGATTCACATGTGCATTAATTAAATAGGTACTCAGAGTTAGTACCAGATTCTAAGTGTATTATCCAAGTGTCTAATCTAGTTGTAGTCGGAAGAAATATGTTGGATCAGCAACATCTATACGTATGCTAAAATAATAATAATAAAATAATTTGTAAATATTGCTTGTTCGTTTTAATAGCCACCCTAAAATATACAGTAGGCCTACATGTGAACTTTTGCTAAGGTCAAAAATCGACAAGTTAAAATTCGTATGATTAGAAGCAATTACTTATTATAATCAAAAGTAAACATGTAAACTTCGACTGAGTAAGGCCTGAATGGAAAGAGTTTGAAAAGCAAGGAGATGTAAAATATGTATTGTTCACTTTAGATCAATTAAGTGAATAGGAAAGATAAACAAGAAATGAAATACCGGTACACTCGATGTGTCTGTTTCCGGAACTAGGCCTACGTCGAGTTTGGGAATGGGAGGGAAACCACCACCTAACGAAGACGGCTAGCAAGTAATTAAAGTTAATTAATATATCGATTACTCTTCGAAGATCATTAATCCGGTTAGAATTTACCTGTTATAAAGGCGAAAAAAGTGGCGAAAAGATAACAGATTCATGCCCTATCATCGATGCATGATTCTTGAAGAAACAAGGAATTTAGCTGGGAAAAAGATTAAGCCTATGTCTAATCTGCAGTCACATCAGTGCACGTGTGACCGTCATTCATATGTCTCAAGGTGATAATTAGTGGCAACAAGGTAACAACCCACAGCAAGTTCGTATGTGTTAAAATAATTACATAAATGGTGTTTACATTATGACTTCCTGAGCACTGGACGCATTTCCTTCTAACAAGTTCTAGTACATAACTTCACACTTGTTAGTTGTTACCTATCAATGGTTAAATTATAACAGTCTTGTGGACTTGTAGTGATAAAGTTACGGTCTTGCTAAGATCAACAAAACAGCAATTGAGATAAGAAGATCAACGTGTTAGATAAATAGACTGAAAAACGTCTATTTCTGGTATTTTTTCAATTATTTTCTAGTTTCATCCAGCAGCAAGAAATTTTGCGACGCGTTTTAAACACTGCTCAGATATTGATCATCATAAATAAAGAATAAACACGTTCCAAATTTCAAAATGCGTTGAAGAAACGTAAACGTTGTCTTCAAATTTTCTAGCTTACTTATTTTATTTTTTATTTTTTTAATTTTTCCATTACAATATTTTATTTTATTTTCATTTTATTTTTAAAAAAAATTATTACAATAGAAATGCATTACTGCCCGTTTCTTTCGGGACAGGCTGTTTTCTTTTGGGTACTACAAGTAAAAATTAGTAATTTGTACTGTCAGAATCTCAATACGTAAAACAATATATACAAATTAAAGAAGTAATGTGCAAAATGCAATAGACCACAAGCAATGCACATACCAATAAGAATAGGCATACTACTTTCAAAAGTGAAATTCACAAAACTTTACAAAATGCAATGGGAATACTGACAATGATGAAATGAAAATAGGATAATGTTGAACTCATGACATGTCAATGCTTCGATTTAATTGTTCCAGATGTATTTGAACAATCACCGAAGTTTGTATGGTATGGTATGCATAAGATGAGTAAACGTGTTGTGATATCTTACTGTGGTATTTTTTCTATCTGAGTATAGAACCTCCTTTTTACAGGATCGAGGTTCTATTCTCAAAGGTAGTTTTTTTATTTTTGTTTTTACTCAATTAAAATGTTCTATATTTATAACTATACTAATAAAATAGTAGTTAATGCAAGCCTTGTTTGAATGGAAGATAAGGACCAGCTGGCCTTATCCCGCCTACAATAAATACCATTATCTCCCTTCTATATCGGGACTGATAAAACGACCAACTAACCATGCTCGGGTACGAATGATTCAGTGACGCAAACTGTCGTGATCCACATGACACATGCAGTGCTTTATGTCTCGTGTATTCAAATCATACCATATTCAGATCCTTGGCTATGAGACTTTCAACTGCACTAGATGAGAATGACCATTTATAGGCTGTATTGCCTTCAGAAAACCCACAAGAGGATAGTATTGCAAATACATTTTTGTTCGATTGAGTATTCACAAAATGAAACATATGGGAAGAAAGTTTAAAGACAACACATGGGAAAGTTTGAGAAACTTTGTAATAAATTAAGGACGGGTTGTGAACTGTATTCTATAGCCTACGTAGGGCTTCCCGAATAAAGGTGTTTACTATTTATCCCGCGTGCCGATTGGTTTTGTATCGGGACGTATACTGTCCCGATTTTATCTTGAATATATAAACTAAAAAATAAAAATACAATATAATAATATTACAAAACGGATTTACCTTTTTATAAACAAATTTACAACTTTTTTGAACAATGAAAGGCGACAAGACTATTGGTAAATGTACTATAGTTGTACCTTTAGCGTCCATTAGCAGGTATTCGGTCAGCAAAACAATTACATGATGCTTGTCTGAAAGTATATTACCAAATAAAGTTAATTAATTACTTCATAGTTTTATGAGAAAAAAAAATTGAAACTTAAATCTATAAAATCAGAAAAATGTATAATATCGTTTTTCAATCGATGAATGCGGGTTTTCTAAATACGAATTTTAGGGTCACAGCGCAGGGAAAGCTGGAAGTATGGTGGGGGGGGGCGATTTGTCTCATACATACGTTTGACCGTACTTATATCTAACATAACGATATTGACAAGACACGTGGAGCCAGACTGTCTGGGTTCGAGTCTAAGTCAACGGAAACTTTAATTGATAATAATTATGTATATTAACTAACATAAAATAATGAAACTATAATACTATATTAAAATAGTCAAATAATTAAAATAAACATTATTATTTATGTCTAAGAAAAGTAGTAAGGACAGAAAATAATGTGTTTATGACATTTCTGTGCAAAACAAGTATATATAATCAAAATTATGATTAAACAGGTTTTAGACATTAATCACTTTTTTTAAACAATTTCATTTTCGTCATTAATACTCAATCCAAAAGTAAATCATAAACATGCTTTGAACCATTATTTCAGGCACAGGAACATATATTTATATATCATGTTATTTCACTAATCTATAGGCTTTAAATTCAGATTCGCGCCAAGAACTCTGCTTGAATTTGCATTCAAAACATAACCTACTCAATTTACTTGTATGAAACTCGGATTTAATAGATACCTGGAAAGTAAATCATGGTGATCCTATACACGGTATTTCTTGTTTTTCACCGTTTAGTGAGTGAGTAATGTTGGGTTCCGTTAGCGGCTCATTGCGGATTGATAGATGTTGCAGTATAATCACGAGGTTCTTTTCTTGTAAGTGATGCTCAGAATGTTTTCATTTTGCAACAAAATCGAACAACCAATTCGAACGCCTGTTATGTTTTGATTTATGGTATTTTAATGATGAGGTTTCGAGGGCGGTGCAGAAACGTGCTCGGTAAATTAAAGAGTCGATGCACATATTATTACTTGTGTGTGTGTTGGATGAGAGGATTGTGTTAGTCTGCCACGGTGGGGACTACAATGTAACAATACAGAGCATTTAGTACAAACAAGGGTACCAGAGTACCCAAAATAGAGAGCGAAGCATCTTTTTCAACAGATGTGGAAGAAAACACACAAATAAATTAATCGTTTATTAAAGTCGTTGTTGGTGGAGGTGCCGAGTACGGAAAAAGACCCTTTAAGAGGCTGCAGGACGACATGCGTTTGTGGCAAATTGCTGTTCGCTCGGCTGACTGACACCACAGGTGTTTTAAATTTTGAGCATATCTCACGAATATGGAAATATAGGTCTCTAGTAACACATTTCTAAAATTTGTTTAAATAATTTATAAAAAATAAATTAGTTTTCACGAATTTCGATTTTGTTAAAAAGTCCAAAATTGACTATATTCGTGATTTTTTTCTGGCTGATCAAGACAAGATTTTGAAAATCTATGACTGTAGGAACGTCCATGTATGCTTTATTGACAACTTTGCAAAATTAAGTTTACCACTCCTATTTTATTTTAGTTAACTTTTTCTATCATTTATGTAAACACATTTCAATTTAGTTCATATTAATTCAGAATGATGACATAACTTCAAAAAAAGGACAAAACTTCATACACAAGTTTTTGAAAGTGGACAAAAAAAGATGCTATACAAAACGCTATAAAATGACACTTGAAAATGCTATGTACACGTAGCTCTAACAATCACCAATAAATAATAAAAACATGAACAATATGCTGAAATTGTAATGCATTACATTACAAATTGTTTCTCGATTTGGTTGGTCAGTAAACACATTGGCGCATGTGGAATTAGTAATAATATTTAATACAGTCCAGGATTTAAAAAATACAACTCGATCGTGGATTGAACCCTGGTGTTTCGAATAACCGAATAGCGAATATAGCTGCATGAATTTGAATTTACAAGAGTGCTAAGAGTATCGGAACTTATAGACCGGAGAGCCGGATATTCAAAATATAATTTTACCATACTAATTGCTATTGGAAAATAATTACAATACTCCTCATCCTAAAAAAAAGTATTTATGAAATTAACACATAAAACATGTACGTAATTAAAAATGTCATAAAAGTTCAGAATTGAGGTACAACACTAATTGCCTCGTTAATTCTTCAACAGTCATTTCCGTCAGCCTCCATTTTAATGATCGAACCCAATGTTTCTAACTAGTGAAAATAATTACATTCTAATCACCTTGAATAGCCAACCTATAGAAAATTAGTACGACGACCAGCCATCGTGTATAAAGCCATATAATCCTGCAATTTCTTTCTCGTGTGGCGGACGTGTATATTTAAATGTAAAACTAACTAGTTTATCCGCTTTATCAGCAGAGAACATCTTGGCGTCAACTGAAAAATGAACTTCCCGTTGCAGTTGGATATGCTATTAATTTTGCATATCCTACTCGGTAGATCAACGGCAAATGGCCGAGTGTGTGTGTGCAGTTTCTACGGCCCACTCTGGCGACCGCCATTGTTTTTTTTGTTTTTTTTGCACGTGCATTAATAAAATGGTCTTTACAACTTAATGATACCTTCTCTTCTCTATGATATTCATGAAACACCCACCTAGCAATGCGAGTAAGATTGTTGGGTATCAAATGTATTTATAGTTTGGTCGTCATCGTCTACATTGCAGGGAAACTTGCACTGGCATGATTTTTTAAAATTATATTATACCTGGCATTGACCATTGACGTGTACCATATAGAACTAGGAAAACGCTTAAGTCCCGCCGCGTTGTTGGATGAGCGTAATTGGTGCATTGAGTAGCCAAGTGTTATGCGGATTTTCTGTTGTTCTGTGAAAAAATCATTACTAAGTTGAAGATTTTTTTTAAATTTATTTAAATTAAATTAAAAATAAACTTTAATTTTTTTTTAATTAATCGTAATTTTAAAAAAGAAAAAAATCGTAAAATTTTGATTTTCATAAGAAATAATTATTCGATTGTGCTCAAATTTCACACGAATATATTAATTCATAAAATTAAGGTTCTGTGAAAAAATCATTACGATCGGATAAAGCATGTAGGTGCTATAAGCCAAAGAAATTTAAAAAATCGAAAAAAGTCGTAAAATTGCGATTTTTAAAAGAAATTTATCTTTGATAACACTCAAATTTCACACGAATATATCAATTCATAAAATTAAGGTTCTGTGAAAAAATTATCACAATCGAACAAAGCATGTAGGCTAGGTGTTATAAATCGAAGAAATGTTGTTAAAAAATCGAAAAAAAATCGTAAAATTGCGATTTTCATGAGAAATAATTTTCCGATTGCACTCAAAAACGTGGCAGTTCTAAGTTCAGAGATTTCGAAGGCCTCCATAAAATTTCATCGCAATCGGAGTATCGGTTTAGCCGGAATCGTGTGGACAAACAGACAAAAATACAACAAAAAAGAAAGAAAGAAAAGAAAAAAAACATTCCGGATTTTTTTCTCCAGTGTAGTGAAATGGAATCTTCGCTTCGCTCGCTACGCTCATCCAATGATTCCATTATTTAATTTGAAAAACATATGATGGGCAAAATTGGTATGTATGTTGTCTTGAGTTTACATCTTCAGCATTTTCAAAATTTACTTTGTACCATTTTCATCATGAAATTTTACCCATCTTCAAAACCTTATGTGGGAGATTTATCTTTTTTTAATTATAAAATCACCTAAAAAGTTCAAATTAACATCAATTGAATTTATATGTTGATACAAAAAATAAAAATATACGAAAATAAATTTAATAAAAATAAGTATGGGCTAGCCTTAATTTCAAGTACAAAATTCTTTGTGTGACATTTTCAAAAATATATTTATTGATGAAGCAGCTTTAAGAAAACAAACTATTTTCACTCATCTCGATAAAGATATAATCACACACACACACACACACACACACACACACACACACACACACACACACCCCGGCCCTAAAACTCACTCATTATTTGCATCAATTACATAAACATTAAATACAATAGTTTATTTGAGTAGTCACTTTTCACAAAAAAAACAAAACAATACAAGTATTTTAGAGAGCCCCAAACAATAAAAACTAAACTTTGTGTAAAATCTTAACATAAAGAACTGGTAAAAAAAACATAATGTTGACCCCTATCCCAGCAAGTTCCCCAACATAATGAACATTGTAAAAATATATACTTTGTATTGATAGAAACTAAGTCCCTAGCTTCCATTCGTTTTCGAAAATACTTAGCTCCTTGAAATAACCGATGTATACAAAGTTGAAAAATAAAAAACAAAATGGGTGGCAACATATTCCCTGAATCAAATAAGTCTCAAAAACGATACAAACCTAAGATTTATTTTACAGACTGTTAAACATATAAAAGTAAGACATGAAAATTTATTAATTTTATTTTATTTTTAATTTAATATTACCTCTTGAACTTGAAAAGAAACCTAAAATTCGTTCTGAGTTCTCACACAAAGCAACGTTTACAAGTTCCCGATGTTAGGCATGGAACGCGTTATATCATAACAGTTCCCTAAGATAGAACGCGTTCCTCCCAGAAAATCTACTAAGGGACAATATTAGAAATATATTATTCACATAGATTGTGGAAATGATAAGACATTCTGTTGGCCCGCTCAAAATGGAGGCGATTGTAAAAGTGGTTCCATGCGAGTCCACCATTTTCATACGTGCTACTTTATAATCCAATAAACGTGAAATATAATGGACGATATGCAAAATACCCACAATCTCGCACGGCATTTTATTTTTATTGTCATCCGTGTTTTAAAATTCAATAACTCGAAAAATGTAAACGCCATAACAATAAAAAATAATATCATAACCTAAACATGAAAATTATTATTATTATTATTATTACGAAGGTTATGCGATGAAGATAACACATAAGTTAATAAATTTATTGGATAACATTTTTCAGTAATGCGTTTCGTAGTTTTACGTAGCCGTGTTGGCTATCGTGATCATAGTCGAATGTCGTTGAACGTAAAGCAGAAAAGTACTATAATAAAGCCACGCCCCTATTACGTCAGTAACGTGCAATTAAACGTGGAAAATTTATGAAACGCTAAGAAGACGGTTCAATAGTATAGGGTGTCATTAAAATACTTTAGGAGTGTGCAAGACGGGCTTGGGGATAATTATTTCAAGTTAGAAGTAGTGAATAAGTCATCTGAAGATAAAAAACTTTTTTTTCACGTGGAAACCTGTACGGGGACATTTTGCACACACCCTCTTGTTTATATGTAAAATATTTTTGTTTTTAACATTTTGTATTGTGTACATCACTTGTAGTGTTATTTGTAGTAGCAAACTTGTATTATTTAAAGGTTGGATGTAAGAAAATGCCTCGCTCGACCTTAATCTCGCCTATAATAATAGTCGTTAATAAGAATCATTGGACTTTCCACTGTTATTAATTTTTTTTTCCAGTGGAAAGTCCAATGATTTTTATTTACAACGTTACTACCTGTTATATAGTTTAATTTTTAATAATAATAAACCCATCAATCAATCAATCTTTAGAAGCCTGGAAATGAATTTTTGAATGTTCTTTGGCGACGACGACGACGTGAGAAACTAGGGCGCTTCAACCGGTTAGGTCATATTGCGTCATATAGTTAATAAAATAAGTTTATATTGTGTCTGATGATTATATTGTTTTCAAAGTTTAAGTTATAAAAGAAAAGAAAATGATAGAGATGACAGTAATAGTAAAAGGAAAATTATTTATTTGAATAAAAAAGAAATGTGTTCGATACAAAATAAATTTTGTTAAATAAATGACTTTGAATGAGAAGTTTAGAAAGTTTGTCGCCGTTATCATGTACGAAGTTCTTCATATGATTGGGAGAGATCAAATTGCACGTGCGCAGGCCCTTTCAAAAGAACTAAAAATATAAATGTGATGCTTTTAACCCCGAACTGTATCTGGTATTACACCTCAAATTAATTAAACGAGGGAGCGGAGCGACTGAGTGTCTCCATTCAATTCAAACGGCCCTCATTCTGTGATTCTGTGTGTCTGTCTGTCTATCTGTCTGTCTGTCTGTACGTCGAATATCAGCCGAACCGCTGAACAGATTGCGCTGAAATTTTAAAGAGTCATCCGGTAGGAGTTTACTGAGAACGTGGTTAACAAAATCAGCTAGATCCATTGCGATTTAAGCCTACAATAAATAAAAATGTGATTTTTTTTAAATATCTATAGCATCTAGCGGGACAAGATCTACCTGGCTGGCATGGCCTAGTGGTAAGCATGTAGCCTACTGTACAGAGGGTTGGGGTTCGATACCCGTTAGTTCGCACTTTTCTATATTTTTACACCCACATATTATTTTTGAGGGGTGTTAAATGGGAAATAAAAATTAGGTGATTTTGTTTTATCTTAGAAATTTGTTAATGTTTCACGCATACATTTCGAACACGATTGGCATTTTGAATGTTCAATTTAAATAACTAAGGAAACACCAAAGTCGTTGTTAAACGAGTGAGTGAGCCAAGTGTTGAGTACCCGGGAACATCCCATTTCCTCCCATATACCCAAGGCTGGATCTAGCCCAGAATGGGGAATGATACCGGGTACTATACACATGGCTCACTCACTCGTTTAACAACGACTTTGGCGTTTCCCTAGTGTACTAGATAATAATAGTAATCTAGATCTACTAGAACCACCAAGACGGACGAGTCCAAGTTGGCTTGAATATGGTGCGCGCACCGCGAGTAAGTAGTAAGTTTCGAAGAAGTGAAATTTAGTGCGAGTGAGTGCTTCTTTACGTTGTATGATATTTTGTGACAGACCTAGAAATTAAACGATAAGCGATTTTACATATTATAATTCGATTTATCAATTTTTCGAAAATAATAAATCGAATAAAACTTTCTATTATCGAATAATCGATCATCAAAAGTAGCATCGAACACACGGTCACTGATGTGTACCCTATACCAAAGAGCAACCTTACGTTGAAATAAGTTTATGACATCCTCTTCTCATATATTCTACGCATGTGAGAGACAGGAGAAATTATAGTGTAATCGATCACTCACAACCTAGTGGTTTAGTTGTGAATGAGTAAATGTGTGTTTGAAACGCAACCACGTATAATTATAAGAATGCGTTTCCGGTGGGTGGATTGACATATGATTTATCCGCCCGCTGTACGAGTGTTTGAAGACCCTAAAACCCCTAACTGAATCTGATATTACACCTCAAATTAAAGTAGGCCCTACTAGATAATAATAGTAATCTAGATCTACTAGAACTAGAACCACCAAGACGGTTGAGTTGGCAGTAAGAGTAAATGCGCGCACCGAGAGATCGGCAAAGAAAGGTGGCAGTGCGGGGCGGCGAGGAATTATTTATTTCACGGTCGTCAGTCTTGAGTTATTTTAGATATGTTTAACACAGCTGTCGGCCAAAACACCCGCGGGAAAAAATCTTCAACCACATAACTGGTGCTTCAAGGGGATGCATCTATTGCATGCAATAGTCTTTTGAGAAAACCAAAACTAATTTTTAACATTTTTTTCGTTCATGCATTCTCCCAATCTCCCAATATTACTACTTTTTTTAAGAATGTTTGTGGATAATTCTAACAAAAAGTATTCGATTGGATGGCTGATTTTTGTTATTATAGCTCACACTTATCTGTGCCTAGAACATGTGTTATTTTGAAATGTGTATCTTTAATATCTTGCACTGTACAATGTTTTCCCGGTACAAATACTCTCAGCGTACCGGAAAACGTAAAAAAAAAAACAAGATCGTAAGATATTGAAGTTATACATTTCACAATATCAAATGTCCTAATAGTCACAGGTTCGTATAAGCTACGGTAAAAATATCGTCCATCCAAATATCGTATGGTTTTTGCTAAAATGACCCACAAAATTCCTGGAAAAAAGGCAATATTGGGAGTATGATTGGACGAAACAAAAAGGTTCTTAAAATACTATAGGTATACCTGTTCTTACTCCAAAACTACCTTTTATACTACATTTATCGTATTTTTGCGCCCACAGTCTTAGCTCGCCCCGGATTAGCGAGAATATTAATGGTGCTGGTGCTTCTATAATAATATGGCCAAATTAAATAGTGCAAGAATCTACCTCGCAGTTGATGTAAAACAGCCTTTATCGGATTGAATTTTGAGAAAGTGTTCAAGTACAATAAATCAAGCCTTGTCTCGGAAAACATTTACAATGTTTCTTTATAACTGCTGTAAGATTGTCGTATATATTGTGATGAGTTATGTAATTTTATTGTGTAATGTGTATGCAATATGAATGCTAGTAGTATTAATATCCCACTGCAGAAGATATGAATAAAATATGCATTGAAGGTCGTGTGAGACTATCAATAATATGATCATTTAACTTTTATTTTATGTAACAGCCGTTTTATTTAAATTTTATATGTTTTCGGCCATTCTTGGAAAGAATAAATACAAAAAATAAATAAATTCGTATTTAAAGTCTACCCACTCAGTCACATAACTAATTCTCAGTGAGGGACATAAATTTTAAGCAGACCAAGCCAACCCTGTAGGTGCCGACACCGTCGACGAGCGAACAATGACCAACTAGAGACCAGTATTTTAAATGGAAAACACGGGCCAAACACGCTGGACACGGTTGTTCTACCCGATATCTCAATGTATTACTATCCTCTCTCTCTCTTCATACAACTGTATCCCTCTCCGATAATTAAAGCTACTATATCACCACTCTAGTATAACCGATATTTTAAAAGTTGAAGAAAGTTGACTGAAAAGTTGTCTGATTGAAAGAGGAACATGAATTTTATGTAAATCAATCCCAATCCCAACATTATAACAGCAAAATTCTTAATTGTACCATCTGGCAAAAAAGTTCATCAAACGTTACTTTGGAATATAATTTTCCCTTGTAGAAGTAGAAGACAAAGATGCATTGAAAAATACACTATATTGTCCCCAAAGTAGCTCATAGTGGCAGACAGTGAGGTTATGTCCAGCCCATTAAAAAAATATATGTACAACTGTAACATTCAAGTTCTTCCTTAAATCAGCCAACTTTTCAGCGATCTTTCTTTGAAATTTAAAAGTCAAAATTAGAACGTATATGAAACGAGTCAGCATGTATATATCAGGAACGTTTTACCAGACACTAACCATTTATTTATTTTTGTATTTAAATCAATGCCGTTGTTTTATTTTATAACGTAGAATGTATTAACTGCACAGTGGGCGATTAAAATATGTTACCCTTGTAATCGTTTACTGCCGATGTTTAGTCTTATGTAATATAATTGCAAACAAGTATTATACTCTGTGCGACCAAACCCGTGTACAAACCTAGACCTCGTAAAAGAAAGACATGTTATGTTATAGACTGTTCATATACGATCGAGTACACGATTGAAATCGATATATTGTTGTCTTGTCTTGCGATCTCCGACCTGCAATATGCATATTATTGTGAATGGTAAGTTCACTTAGATGGTCTTTATACTAAACGGTTACACTACTGTGCGAGTTAAAGAGTATGTACACCATCGATCAGAAGTATATCAAGGGTCTAGTCGCTTCTAATGTAGCCTGCCCTTGATTTACTTCTGGTCTAGGGTCTACATAACTCGTAAACGTTTAAAAACGCGTTTAAACTAAAAAGATTTTTTGTAAATATTTGTTGCTTAGTCTTTATTTAAAAAACGCACATCTAAATGAACTTATATACTCACAATCTATTTACGGTTCAGTGAAAATGTATATAAAATCTAAACAATTGTTTTTTGCTGAACGTTTTAAAATAGTTTAATTCTTTAAGAAATCCTTAACGTTTAATAGAGCCCCAGCCCAGGCCCTAGCTCGTACGACTATTATTATAGTAAATAAAAATGCAAAAACTTGCAAAAGAGGCAAAGCCTTACAAATGTGGAAGATAAAAGTGGCTTTAAGTTTAAAGTGGTGAGACCGTCTTAATTCCGCAAAAAATATATCAATCAGATTTAGAGATTGGTCTTTAAATGTGATCATTATTTGAAACCAAAATAATGCCTACTTTGAGACAAATTTGTGTTTTCTTTATTCTTGTACACCCTATAGACAGGAATAAACCATGACGACACCATTGCGGCTACACACACAAGTAACAATAAAACTTTAAAACTATTCTCTCCCCAGGTTGAGAATCATGTTCAAGTAATTTTATTTTTATGGGTTACGGTTCGCATGAAAAAAACCAGCGTGATAGCAAGGAAACCCATTCCAGACATTATAAGCAAGAGAGGCGTGAAATCTTACCTGATAATCAAACATAAATTAAACCGCAGATGCACCCAAATGTGCTAACCACAACGCAGTACGCACGCAAATGATCATATTTTGAAACTTAAAAAAACAATTAAAATTAATTAATTGCTGTATCACTGTTTAATTAGAAGATTAATTTAATAATACTACAGAAAGATAATTGCTTTTTCTTTGGCGGTAATTAAATTTATAAATAAATATTCTTGACAGTAATAATTATACTGATATATCTACGCTTATGGCTAGTTCGGAAATTAAATTTGCATTTCGAGAATTAGTATACCATCTAAATTCGTTACCACCACCAAAGAAATCACTTAATTAAACAATAACAATAAACAAAAACAAGGTAGTTACTTCAAATGAATAACAGTCGTAGAAAATAACTACCATTCAAATTGGTTTTACGTGTGCACTTATACTGTGTGTTAAGTTTTATAGGGATATAAAAAGATATTAAAGTACCTTGTTAATTCGAAAGAAAAACAATTCCGAACACATTCAGGGCAATTAACTTGACGATAATCTAAGAATAAGATTGTCTAATCTCGATGGACCAGGACCCGGCTATGTCCCGCTTTTGCTCGAGGGCATAGTCTAGCCTAGCTTACCTAGTTGGACATCGCGGAGTCACCGTAAAACACTACATTACCTCCAACGGATATTCAAACCACCCTAAATGTTAAGTTAAGATCACAACAAAAGTTATATTTAAAACTTACTGGTAGCTCCATAGATGCGAGTGCTTTTAAATTAATTGATCAAAATAATGTTTTTAATTTGTTATTGATATAATTATTTGTTATTCCATAATATCAGCAATCAGCATATCTTATCATAGCATCACTATCATTATTTCTATATTTCGCAGCCTTTAAATTGATTAGTTTTAGGAATAATACCTGAATAATACAGGAAATCATACTATAGAAAAATATAAATAACGAAATTAACTAGTTTGTGGGATACAGTGATGCAAAAATAAATTTGGGAAAATGCAGAACATGTAAGACGTGTTTAAAGTTTTGAAAAGACATCCGGAAAAGACAAAAAAGGATGACAATTTTTACTGAACATGAAGATTAATATTATCAAATAGCGACATTCCATATTATATTAATTTTATATGAATAACAAAGATAATGCGGCCCAATAGAAAATGCTAGACCACAAATTATAATATGTTTGACTATTTGCTAGTGACATTGGTTTAAAAAAACTTTCATGATACGTATTCATGTAAGTGGAAAAAAGTTTCAATTTTGCAATAATTGTAGGCCTAAACAATAATTGTTAATCATTTCAAATAACAGAAGTTAAGGTTGATATTAAAAATTGTAAATATCAGTAGTATATAACAAAATTATGTTTACCAAATTTGAAATGTATAAAATTATAAATAAGAATAAAAAGTATTTGTACAATTAAAATAAAGAATAACTGTTAACGCTTGTAATGTAGGCTATTTATGTAGGCCTATTATGTAGTAAAATGTGTAATTGGCGGAAAATGTGCAATGAAATAAATATAGCCATATTTGCTCAATAATAATATTAAAAGTTAAAAATAAAATCGGGTAATAAGCATTGTAAAGATCATAAAAATGAAACGAATAATTAATTAATTTTAAAAATTGCGTTTTACAAACGAGAGCTACAACAAGATACCATCGATCTAAACGCTGTTGTTTGCAACACGTATGATGTGCAAGTGCAGTCAGCTGCACACAGCTGGTACTGAGTAATATGACACGCATGGAATGCACATTACAGCCCAGCCTAACAAGCGTGCTAGGTTTTACGGCAATTGTTCAGCAAGCTTTGTTAGTTGTTACAACCACGTCGAATATTTATCAGCCTATTCCAGACAGTCATTGGCCTATGTTTTACAACGTTAATCATTAATTTCTTCCTTCAGGTACGTTTATGAAATTTATTGCATGGATAAGATTTGCACGAAGGATTATTGCTTTTACCTTTTTTTTACTACGACTGTAGATGGTGTATGCCAAATGCCAATGTAATGTAGTCTACAGATAATGCTAGATATGTCGTGTGCATTTCAAGCAAAGTTTTGGTTCAAAGATGCAACTTAATTTGGTCACTTAAAAATGTAAAATGGCTTGTTTTTAGTTCACATTTCTATACGCCGTTTAAAATCGTTATTTGGAAGTGATGAATGAAGATAAACCGAAAAGAAGATAGGTTAGGCTGGGGAAGATTTGAATGATAGCAAAAGGAAGGAGTTTTGATAATTGAGATGTATGAGTGTTTTAATTGTCAACATATGAGTACCTGGACTTGGAGAGAACTAGTTTTATACGGTGTCACTTTCGGTGCCCGGATCTTTGGGCATAACTTTAGCAGTGTGTTAGCTCAGAATGTGCCGTCTGTTGCAGTTTCGGGAATTTGTGTATTAGATGTTTATTTATTTTATTTATTTATTTATTTATTTATTTATTTATTTATTTATTTATTTATTTATTTATTTATTTATTTATTTATTTATTTATTTATTATTATTTATTTTTTATTTATTTATGGAAAGTCTATCCTATTCAGTTCAAAACTGATTTACAAAGGAGGTGGAGGAGGTTTTAGATGATCTAAATATTTGTTCTCGTTATGATGTTAACCTCATATTTTTGCTGTGACTGTTGCTTTCGTTGGTGTCGATATTTATTTATTCTATTTATTTAACGTTATCCTATTAAGTAAAAAAACTGATTTACAAAGGAGGGAATGTTGTTTATATTTACGTGGTTGATGAAGATGGTGGTCGTTTCCTTGTTTTGTTGTTGTGTTGGTGGTGGTAGCAGTGTGTTCTACTTCTATGCGAGGCCTGATAAGTTGCACGAAACACAAATCGCACAGGTAATACACGAGCAGTACATTTGACTAAAGCTTGTAATGTAAGTTGTTCGAGGTTAGTTCGGTACCATCCATCTGTGATTGTATCTAACGTCTTGTTCAGCCATGCAACAACCCACAAGACAGATGACTCCCGATCTCACAAACAAGACTCACGGCGAAACCACGCGATAGATGTCAATTAGAGCCGACTTAAATATCATTCGACAGTAGAATCTACGTGCGCGTTTCACTATACGCAAACAAATAATTCGACGAGAAAATAATTGAATACTCGGCAACATGTTTTCCAATTCAAGTTGAATAACCATCTACATGATCACCTGCACCAATCTTATTCATTGGTTTTTATTTTGTTGGTATCTGTCGAGTCGATACGGACTAAGTAGCGAGCCATATCACTCCACAGTTTACAGATTCAGAAAAGGGCGTATCTGAATTATATTCGTGTTCGTATTCAAATTGTAGGTCTGGATCTAGCTCTTGTTCTCGTTACTAGATTGCAGTTTTCGTATGTGATTGGCCACAAGATTTGACACAGTTTGTCTTCTTAGTCGCCATGTTCTAGACCTTAGTCCTAAGTCCCTCCCTAGTAGACATAGCCTAGGAAGTCAGTCGGTCAAAGTGAAATGTATAGGGGATGGTAGCGAACTTGTCAGTTAGATACTGGTACCTAAGTATGTCGTGGTATACAACTCTTGCTGAATGAATTGTTGTTGATATGGTTTATGGTAAAAATATTAGATATTAGGATATTAATAATAGCCTAATATGAACATAATTATGAAAAACAAATAAAATATAATTAACGTGTCTTTATAATGTATGACCAATTAATTCTAGAATTATTAATATCAATGAGAGCACGATGCAATTTATTATGCACCTTGGTGCAATTAGGTACCCCAAATGACAATATTACTACTACATGGATTAATCCAAGTCACATTTAAAGATTATAAAAGCTATGAACCGTTGATGTTTTTTCTCTCTGTACAATCATCAATCCTGACTGCAGAGCATTCCATAAACTTTTTCTTGCAATTATTGTGAATAGAATAATTGAGTTATTAATTGCGGAAAGTGGGATAAAAGTGGGTAAACAGGAAATAACACTTAACTTTAAAGCATATTACATAAGAGCATGTAAACTTACATCTAACAACAAATAAATAAAATAAAATAAATTTGTATTATGAGTCTACGAATCGGTGAGGAACTCCTACAGGACGATTTGTGTAATTCCATCAATCTTTTAATCTATAGTAAAGATCACAATCTACAATCACATAATCAATCAATAACAATCTATAATAATCTAACTAACTTTAACAAAAGTAGAACTAGTGCGTGATAGTTGATATTAAACGGCAAAATTGTAAAAACTTTTTTTTATATTTTCCAATGCTGGTTATGTTTATTTGAGGTGAACTCACACAAAACTCAAACGCCCAAGTCGACATTATTTAGTATTTAATGTTTCATCGTCATCAAAGAGTTCGCAAGTTTTAATATATTTTTTATTAATGATATTGAATGAAAATAATGATTCCATTAAAATGCCAATTTAATATAATTAATAGTTCGCTTCTTAAATGCTACTGAATAATAATCAAAACGGTTTCTTCAACTGTCATGTCAGCAGATCTCAAAGTCTCATAAACGAAATGTCTAGTATTGATAAAATTGATCATTCTTAGTCGCCAAAACCATGAACAAATTGATTTTAAACCATGACTATAAATCATCGGAATAAAAAACTACAACTGTCTAACGCTGGGAATCAATTTCGAGAGAGAGAAAGCCTTGCTTAAAACACATAACAGAACAGACATTTAATTTATTAAATTGAGGCCTCAGAAAAACTGTTTGACTGGTGCAGTAAAATTACAGGAAGCTGACGGGTAATAAATTCAGTTGACAAGCTGGTTGAAGACGGATTAACAGAGTAAAAAATCTAAAACTTCACTTCTTGTGTAGAAAAACACAGTTCAGTACTACTCTAGCTGTTGGTACTGACATAAATAACATATATTGCCGACGTTGTTGAAGTAAGAATCACGTACTTTGTCAAATTGGTAAAAACTAAAAAGTGTTTCTTGATGACGTTTAATTTTAAAAAAACGTTCAAAATGTTTGTCTACACATTCATTTACTACTTGCCTAGGCTATAAAGAAGAGAGGAATTTTTGGTAAAAACCGATAATTCTTCAGAGAAGACGTTAAGAGAGTGTAGGACATGCGTTTGAGTCAAATTGCTGTTCGCTCGGCCGATTGACACCACGGGTGTTTGAAATTTTGAACATATGTCACGAATGTGAAAATATAGGGTTCTGCAGTAAAATTTGTTTTTAAATACTAAATTTATAAAAAATAAATTAGTTTCGACGAACGAATTTCGATTTTGTTAAAAAGTACAAAATTTACTATATTCGTGATTTTTTTCCTGTCTAAGAATTTTTTTGAAAATCTATGACTGTAGGGCTGTCCATGTATGTTTTATTGACAACTTTGCAAAGTTTCATATACGTCGGATGCATCTTGAACAAGCGAATAGCTATGTGCTAACTGCCAAATGTGTTCTATTCCCTAAACAAAAATCAAGAGAGATATAGCGTCCAAACTGCGTTGACAATCCTCAACTACTTATGAAAGCATGGTAACACATGCAGGATCTTTCTGGCAAAAACACATGTTAGTTAGTATTTATTAGCCCAATGTCTCCAAGTGAGTAAGGACTTATACAGATACTAATACTTATCAGATTTATAAAAATGCAGTTTTATAAATAACATATTTCTCTTTCTCTTTTTAAACTTGGAATGGAGTTTCTTTAAACCCTGTTTTTATATAAAGTTATTTTGTTATTAATGAGTATATTTTTATGACTAAAAACACATTTATGCCAATAGGTAGGCTATAGCCTATAATTTTAATTGTAGTTTAACGATGAGTGGGACAGCGCAGATAATGAGGATGAAGGATGGTCATACAAATAGATGCCACAACCAGGATTCGAACCCACGCACCTTCTTTCAACGCGGTTAGGGCATCGCTCGAACCGTATAAGCCTCGACTGACTGCAAAGTAGTTTAAGACTTGTCGGTTTTACATTGTGATGAACGCCAGGACCATGACAACCGACAATAAAACAAACGTAAAGCATAGTGCTTAAAATAATGAAAACACTTTATTTTTAACGGCTCCGGGAAACGCACCGTTGTGAAGCCATAAAACGGTATAATATGTTTCTTTATATATAATGTAATACAGAATTTGTTTAAACATATAACCGAATATACTCTGGTATTATAGGAAACTATGGGCATGCAATTTTTGGTTGACATTTTCCTTCATCAAGGATTATAAAGAATGTTTTTGGTGACCTACGGTCAGTCGACGGGGCTAGATTAACCCAAATAAGGGAAATGTTTCAACCCGGCACCTCCACCAAAGATATTTCATTAGTGAACATAGCACAAACATTTTAATATTAAGGCTATTGTAATATGAAAGTTGACTAGATGAAAGAGTACCTTTAATAAAACAGAAACATTCCTTTTTACGGGACGACCTCACTATCGTTCGTTATATATACACTATATGTCGTTTTTGACAATAGTGCTGCCTGCACATGTAGTGCAAAATTAAATTTTGAGAATCGGTTTTCTGGATATAGTTTTTAAACACCTTTAGCTTCCACCTAAGTATAAGGAAAAATGGATTTCTAAAATAACAGTTAGTGCACGATTTTTTTTTTGTCAAATGGTACAAATACGATTTTTTTAAGTTTTGTACCGTCTGACAAAAAAAAATCGTACACCAACTGTTATTTCATAAATCTATTTTTCCTTATACTAAGGTGGAATCTAGAGGTGCTAGGGAACTATATCCAGAAAACCGATTCTCGAAATTTAATTTTTCACTTGATGTGCAGGCTACATTATTGTCAAAAAAAAACGACATATAATGGCCGATAGTGAGGCACAACATTTTGTTTTGCTGTTTTATTAAAGGTTCTCTTTCATTCAAGCAACTTTGACCCTAGGGTGATTACAATGGCCTTAAAGATTAACGATCAATAATAACGGTAAGCTTCACTCCCTACTTTGGGTTGGGTGCTTATTTGATACACTGATGTCCAAGCACGGGGAGGGCATCATCATTCTAGCACCACGTTTAATATGAAACTCACTAGCCCAGTCACCGTAGACACAAAAATCGCGTTAGGTCGCCAAAAATTGCACTTTTTGGTGATGTTGTTAGGATAGATACCAATTGTGAAAACCAAGTTTGCAGCTTCGAAAGACCTGTGCTAACTGAGAGTGGCGCGGTGCTCGAAAACCTTTTTTTCGGACTTGTTTCAGTTTTCTTTCTTTCTCACGTCTTTCTCGTCACTTTTGACAGATAGAAATAAAAAAAACTCGTCTAAATCCGCAAGTTCTTCGTCTGGCCCCAAGACTAACACGCTCGACTCTAATAGGCAAACATAGTGAGGGCTATTGACTCAGATTAAGACGTGTCCGAATAATAAACACGTGAACTCAACTCCTCCACAAACCTGACTGACTGCACGCGGCCACCTACAGTGCAAACAAATTAAAAGATCGAGTCATAAAATACCCTCTTTTAACAACCAGTTTATCACGGGTGAAATTGAGTTTAAAACGGTTACTAATCTGCGTAAAGAATCGATAGAATATGGGGCCAGAAAAAAAATCGCAGAACGGACAGTGATAAACTATCGAGCTGATTCTGTCACCATATTTAAAATACTCATGGTACGCGGCTTTTTTCGCTAATGGATAGATAGAGAATGAATGAAAGTATTTATTAATTATTTACTAAGCCGCTTCGCTAACGCTTTTTCCAGTCGCGTTGATGGATGAGCTTTTATGGTTGATAATCGTTGCTCTAAAAGTACGATTTCTATGAGAAATATTTCTTCGGTTGTCCCTAAAATCATAACAAAGTGATTTCAAACGTTCCTATAAAGTTTCATCAAGATCGGAGTAGCCGTTTGCCCGGTCGCGGGCCAAATACCACGAAAATATCGCATTAAAAATCGGGAAAAAATCGTAAAAAGTACGATATTCAAGAGAAATATTTATTCGATTGTACCAAAAAACATGGCAGATCTAAGTTCAGAGATCTTGAATGTCCCCTCCAATTTTCATCACGATCGCATATGCCGTTTGCCCGGTAGAGCGAACAAACAGAAAAAAAGAAAAAAAAACGAACTATTTTTCTCAGGGTAAGTGAAATTGAAGTCTTCGCTTCGTTCATCCAATTATTTGTTCCGCAACAAATTAATTAATTAAATGTATCACGAGGATGGCAGAAAATAACGTAGCTCCAACACACTTATACTCTTTTTTCTAAACATACAATAAATATATTAAAATGAAAACTACAAAAAATATAAACAGCATTAAACAATCATTAGCAAAACTATCAAACTTTGAAAATAAGTAGTTCCATCACAGCCGATTTAGTTTCGTTATAGGTTGTAAAATGTATTGATTTTTCTTCGAACGAAACATGTATTTACGAACAGCCACCTCGCTTAAACCCGAGACTGTGATTCTGGAGGTCAACTTTTCAAACATGGCCGCCAGCAATCCCGACTGAGGAGTTTCTCCTACGTATTCCTCATGCTCAAGCTGAGATTGAGTCGCGCAGTGTATTGGACGAGTGATCGTGAAAGTAACGTTAATCAGTCGGTGTACATTGTCTATAATTGAATTTAAAAGCGTTCAAAAACATTTAGGTATTATTGTGTTAGAATCCTAAGTGTTGCAACACCTACCTACCTAGACAGAAAATTTGCGATAGTCAAGAGAGTCATGCATTTAGGCTTATATTAATACCCGAAACACTGCTAAAATCGAATTTTATAATTTGAACCGCTTGATTCAGTAATTTTTCAGTAACCTTATACCTGTCTCTGAATCTCTGAATGCTGAACTACCTTTTTATTGGAACATACAATTTGCTGAGTAAGATCTGTGTTCCAACTTTTTTTTAAATATCAGAGGACAGAGGGGAAATAAAAATATCATTGTATAAACACAATTTGTAATTATTTTCACCACCAATTCACCAAACAAAAACAGCTTGTTATTTTCACGACAGATGCACGCCTCTGGCTTACAATCTACATGCAAATTACTCTGATTTTCTTTACTGCATTGATGAGTCTTGCAGGCTATGGTACTGGTTAGTGGCCCGAACCGGTAGCCGGTCCTAGCTTGTAGAGTTGATAGCATGGACCATCAATCTTATGCAGCGAAATACGTCATGTGAAAAATGTCACATAACAGAGAAGCTCCCGATTTATTCTGTCAGCTTTATCATTCACCATTGACCCCGTTGACCTAACCGACGTTAGTCAACAAAATTAACCAATCAATCAATCAACAACGATTGCCTGTTTGATGATAAAATGTATTCACGCCACAAAATATAATTTGGTATGTTACCTCTTTATCTTGGACCCTCCGTCCATTGATAAAATCCACAGCCTACTTACATAACCCAGCATTTATATTACAGAATATTCATCCAGTTATATTGTATTGTGGTGAAAGACCCAATCCGATGTCTTGATAGGTTAGGTTGTTGTACATAGAAAATGTTTACTGGTGTAGACGCCACTGTGGCATGCGCCATACGTAGATACGGGCGCCATATTGGCTCAGTTCTCGTCGGAAGACTGAACCTTAACCCTTACAACTCACGACGCTGGAATCAATATGACCTCGCCGCTCCGCACCTCGACTTTTCTCTGCCGATCACTCGCGGTACGCCAATCACATACATTTCAGTAGACTTCGACTTGAAAGTTTTGGCCAGAGCTTTGGGACTATAGAACTATAACTAAACTTAAGAATTTAGATAACCCACGAAATGTTTGTGTCTTTTAAGACATCGCATGCCTATTGCCTACCAAATAAAGCGAAGAACGAAGAATCACACGAACAGTTTCTGACAAATTAGACTATTTTTAAGCAGAGTATGGCCTACGTGCACTGTTGTGTTTTGAAGTAGACCGACCTTCTCCTCGTGTTTACCTTATTTCCCCACTCCGCTTGTGGCGCCCTATGATGAACTGCTTGGCTCCGTCGTTCATCTGTTTGGCCCAGGGAGGCTTCACCCAGACCAGCGTCTTGAAGTGACCGGCGTAGCACGCGGGCAACATCCAGTTCTCAATGCTCAGGTGACTGAAACAACAACATTCTATCGCATTGTAGTTGATTCTGAGGAGGCACAAAGATAAAATAAAAATTATGCCAATTTTTTCAACAGACACACACATGCATGATAAAGATTGGATGTCAAACAAGACAACACTAATTTCTTCAGTTAGCAATGGTGTGAAATCTTTCAGCCTCCGTCAAAAAGGAGTCTCAAAATAGTAACTTATTATAATTCATACATACAAGACACGGACAGGCCTTACAATAATGGTGATGGTATTGAGGTCCGAGTAAGTGCTAGAATTTTTTTTTTTAAACATGCAATCCTATGATATTTTCACGGTCGATTATCGAAATGTTTCTCATTATCGACAATTGAAAGAAAGTATCTATCATCATGTGCATTCGTTTGCCCCACAACAATGTTACCAGCCACTTTTCCCACATTTATCATCATTGTCGATAGCAAAAATATTAAGGACGAGAGTTGTCCACCTTTACTCCGTACATGCAACTTAGTTCATATCAAGTGGTGCAATAGTTTCATCCACTTTAGATAAGGGAGGATAGGACGCAACGATTTTAAGTCCGTGTTTGACTTTGCACTTTGCCTCCAATCCATGCTACGGCAAACTTCAGTTTCTGGAATGTTCGCAGCTCTCAGCTGGCTTTCAACTCTAGGGAGCCAATAAGGGGAAGGAGGGGTTTGAACGCAGTAGACATATGGTATGGTGCTGGTGGACTGGCAGCACCTCAAAGCTAGATCTCGCGAACTGTAGGTGCTGGGATGTTTGCAGTCCCGGCTGGCTTTCAACGCTAGAGGGGAGTGAACGCAGTACACGAACGGAGAAGTGCTGGTGGACTATGCAACATCTCAAAGCTAGATCTCGCCATATGGGTGTGCAAATGACACGCCACAGCTCAACGGTAAATCATAGTATGATCATCGTCAAATTAAGATCGAAATTAAATAATTATGTGAAAACTACAAACAAATAGCAGACAGACAATTTTTTATTTACAAGGGGTGGCTACAGCATCACAGCTCCTACCAGGAACCATCACTGTCCACAAATACATTAACACATGCATTCATGTCCTCAATCAATAGTGTCACCACATCCAACACTCTTGCCCAGTACAACAACGATATCGGAGATCTCCCAATGCGCGTCACGTCCACGTGATCGATTGATAACACCCTGCGCAATCGTCCATCGCGCACGTGTCGCGCCATACATCACGCGCATGCGCATTCCAAGACAGGAAGCTGCTGTGCATCCGTCAGTAGCTTCAGACTTTCTAAGGTATTTGCATTTACATATTAGTTGGTATCTATGTACGGGGTCGTTGGCATCTTGACTGAATAGAATTCAAATTTGTGATGAGTTTTGACGTTTTCCATGTTTTTTTTAATGAATCTTATGATTTTTGTTCTAAACACCGGATATAATTTATCTAACCAGTCAAATCAACGAGGTTATTTCAGAAATCGACATACAAATCAAGAGTAAGGGGAGTAGGACAGTATAACCTTCATGCCATAACAAATTGTGTACACTTGTTATCGAGTTATACACGACTATACCTCTGACTTTCTACCCACTTAACACCGTGAAACTGCAGTGTGAATTAAATAGGCCTAGAATCTATATAATCAACAATATAAATGTCAATTAAATCAAGAGGCTCGGGTGCGAGGTTGCCCATAACAGGCATTATTATTTACAACGTATCGTCCAGCGTTGAACTCTCCTTGATAGAGGTGTCGAGTTCTTAGAAATCTCTCTTTCAGGTGGCGCTAGCCCCGCCCCTAACCCCCTAACCCCTAGAACCACTCTCTATCATCATTGCTCAAGGACTTCGGACTTCGGTTTTTATCGTGAGACGTGGTGACATGATACACGCACAGGACAAACGTACAGAAAACAGATGCGTGGAGGACCTTCCCTTCCTATATTTTTTTTTATACAAAAAAATATTTTGAAGGGTAATTTCGCCGCGTTGATTAATTATTAACTTTTAACGTTCCAGACCAAACTACAAAATATTGTCCAAGACCAAAACAATTAATTTTAAAATTCGGGGGCCGAGAAAGCCTTTGTTAAAAAAAATATATATCAATGGGTATATAATAATTGTAATAAATATAGAGCGTATTTTATAAGATAGAAACTATGAATAGTAAAGAAAGAGTAATTTCATAATCAATTTTATATTATTCTCATTTTTTAAAAAAACGCAATATTATTTCAATCAAAATTATAACTAGGCAGTTTCGACGATGACATAGGAGACAAAAACCCAGTATCCGGGATGGTGATGAGTGAATCACCCACAGACTCGGCCAGCGGGTGGTAAGGTCCTCATTGCTGTCAAGTCAACGTGAAGACACATTATAATCAGCGCCGTGCCTCTCATTATTGATGGGATGTGGGGAGGGGCGTGGCGTGGCGTGGGAAACGTTTTCGACCATTGTTTTTCGTGATAGCAAACACGTTTGGAGCTTTTGCCTAATCGAGAAGGTTTCAGGTATTTCGTTGTGCATTGTTGACATGAGATGGCTTCCACTATGAAGGTAAAATAAATCTTAATTTAATACAATAAAATTTTGAGATTACCCACTCAACCACAAAACTGATTTTCAGTGAGGACTTGGTCGTATTTACTGTGGTACAAGGGTTTTGTGTTTTCAGAACCCCGTGTCCTACAAGTTAATTGCAAAACAATGAACGAGTGCAAAGAGCTACCTGAAAATATACTAATAATTAGAAAATAAAATAACACCGATACTCAAGGCTCTAGATCAGAAGGTCGCACAGTCCAAAAAAAATTCTGTAGACAAATATTTACTTTTTTCAAGCAGTTAAAGTGAATATCAATTAATAAAATTAATATACATGGCCATACGTTTGTAATAAATGAAATAGGTACAGATTGCATTTAAACATCGCTGCGAAATTTTGACCGGGTATATTATGGTCAACATCAGCTGTCTAGTAAAACCGTTTAGTGATTAGTGTATTGTAACAGAATGTATGCCTACTGTACTTAAAAAAAAAAACGAAAGGAGTAATGTTTTAGAATTTAGATAGTATACGAATAATAACCTGGACCATGACCTGGACTATGAAAGTATTTTTCGAAACAATTAATTTTGGGACGTAATTGTCGTAAGCTTAATTATTCGAAAATCAAAATAATTGGATGAGCGTAGCGAAGATTCCATTTCACTACACTGGAGAAAAAAATCCGGAATGTTTTTTTTTTTTTTTTTTTTTTTTTTGTATTTTTGTGTGTTTGTCCACACGATTCCGGCTAAACCGATACTCCGATTGCGATGAAAATTTATGGAGGCCTTCGAAATCTCTGAACTTAGAACTGCCACGTTTTTGAGCGCAATCGGGAATTTTTTCTCATAAAAAAAGCAATTTTACGATTTTTTTTCGATTTTTAAAAAAATTCTTCGACTTATAACACCTACATGCTTTATCCAATTGTAATGATTTATTCACAGAACCTTAATTTTATGAATTAAGATATTCGTGTGAAATTTGAGCGGAATAGAAAAATTATTTCTCATGAAAATCGTAATTTTACGTTTTTTTTTCTTTTTTTAAAACAATTCTTTGACTTATAACACCTACATGCTTTATCCGATTGTAATGATTTTTTTACAGAACCTTAATTTCATGAACTAATATATTCGAAATAAATTTGAGCGCAATCGAATAATTATTTCTTATAAAAATTGCAATTTTACGATTTTTTTCTTTTTTAAAAATTACGATTAATTAAAAAATTAAGTTAATTTTTTTTTTTTTAAATTTAATTAAAAAAATTAAGTTATTTTTTTAAAATTTAATTTAATTAAAATAAATCTTCGACTAAGTAATGTTTTTTTCACAGAACAACAGAAAATCCGCGTAACACATTGCAGCTCAATGCACCATATACGCTCATCCAACAACGCGGCGGGACTTGAGCGTTTTCCTAGTATTCGAAAATCAAAATAATTGGATGAGCGTAGCGAAGATTCCATTTCACTACACTGGAGAAAAAAAATCCGGAATGTTTTTTTTTCTGTATTTTTGTGTGTTTGTCAGCACGATTCCGGCTAAACCGATACTCCAATAGCAATGAAATTTTGTGGAAACCTTCGAAATCTCTGAACTTAGAACTGCCACGTTTTTGAACGCAATCGAAAAATTATTTCTTATGAAAATCGCAATTTTACGATTTTTTCGATTTTAAAAAAAATTCTTCGACTTTTAACACCTAAATGCTTTTTCCGATTTTAATGATTTTTTCACAGAACCTTAATTTTATGAATTCAGATATTCGTGAGAAATTTGAGAAAAATCGAAAAATTATTTCTCGTGAAAATCGAAACTTTACGGGTTTTTTCTTTTTTTAAACTACAATTTATCAAAAGAATTTAAAATTTAAGTTAATTTTGTATTTAATTTAATTAAATTTTAAAAAAATCTTCAACTTTGTAATCATTTTTCCACAGGACAACAGAAAATCCGCATAACACATGGCAGCTCAATGCACCAATTACGCTCATCCAACAACGCGGCGGGACTTAAGCGTTTTCCTAGTTATGCGGATACCTATATACATATCATTATGAGTACAAACAAGTATAGGAAATGACTCCACCTCATATTTAGCGGCTATTCCAGCTAGGGCCCCTCAGTCTGCATCTTAGAGCTCCCAGCAAGGCATCACTACTAACAAGCACTAACATAGTGTCTACTCCGTGGGGGCTATGCCCAGCTGTAAAATATGCAAATACTCTGGCTACCAGAATACGCGCTATTCGGCGTAGTATATCTGTAGGGTACTCATTTCCATCGACCAGTAAAGCAACACGATATGGTTTGCGAATACATCCCTATGGGCTACAACAACCTAAAATTGAATTTGCAGAGTGTAATTTACAACTGTTTACAAAGTCGCGGCTGTGAAAGGGTTTTTTTTTAATTGGCACTATAAGAAGCCCTCGGGTATTGGGAATGAACGTCTTAAATCGATTACATCTGGAGGATTGCCATTTCTTTCTAAGCCAGACAAAAGTTAAACAATGCACAGCTCCAAGAGTTAATTATTAATTTGTTTCCAACTAGAGAATAACGTCTGTCAGACACCTAGGGCCAATTAAAGAAGAAGGTGCAGTTTTTGTTTGTTTGGGTGCAATGTTCGTGGACAAAACACTGGCCAAAGAGATCAAGACAAATTTGTTTGAGGTGTGTCTCAATAACCAATGGGAAGTGTTTAGTATTGCATATAAAACAAGATATTAAACAATTTCAGGTACAGGTAAAAAGCGTTTGCTTTTAAGTTTGATAATTATGTTAAGTAATTTAATTTTGCTAATGTCAGGAAGTTTTGTTTATTCTGCGTGCTTTGATAACATTATAATAATGTCATGATATATTATTTTTTTATTAATGTTTGTGCCGGTGTTCAATTAGTATTTAGTTTATATTAATTTAATTTAAATAATTAAATGTGTTGTTTCTAGATAGTAGTTAAGACTGGTGCCATTATTATGGGGTCTCGCTCTAATCTTGCTTCCAGCAATGTGTAGGGCCTATGTTGTTACAATATACCTTATACATATTGGAAATAAATATTAATCATGGTCTGTCTGTATACTGTGTATTAATTTAAATGTCTTCAATAAATAGTGTGAGTATTTAGTTTTTTGACGATAAATCGATTAAAATATATATTTGTTAAAACGGTACGAAATGCTAATAACTAAAAAGAATTAACTGTTAAAATCGTTTCATGTCACCAAATTGAACTGAAATGTTCATATAATTCATCATTTACCATCAGAAGTGCAGAAAAAAAAACACCCCACATTTAGGGTTTTGCTGGAAAAGAAAAAATAGAAACTACAAAATGCTATAGGCCTAATTGAAAAAATAATGCAAAATATTTTTAATTTAAATGCTAAAAAAAGTATCTCTAACTATAATTGATTCTTAACAATTGTGAAATAGACACGTATAGCGAAATCGGTCACGAAAACCCTTTTGGTGATTAATAGGCACATTTGACTTTCAAAGACGTTGCAAAATGAGAGACAGAACGTACCTTCTCCCACTTGTCGAACTTTAAAGAAACCAGGTATTTTTTTTCCAGACATTAAACATCGTCCAGCAATCGTTACAGAATCAATAAAATATAGGTATAAAATATCAACACTTCTCTTAGATAACATAAATCAAGTACATTATTTACGGCGGTAATCAAATACAGACAGTTTCAGTTTAGTACTGTTTTTATTTTTATATTTCGTCTAGAATATAGCGCAGAGAACAGAAGCTATTCTCGGTACAGCATAAAGATAGCGCATTGCGCCTAGTACGGGCACACCCACTATTAATAGCAAGTGCAAGTTAGTGAATGTCAAAGATGAGATTGTATCTATCATTTGACGAGCGTGAAATTGCTTGTGAGACGGATTCAACACCACGAATAATATAAACCTTCGTTTTATTATCATCGTCTTGGAAGTGTCAACTTGCGCAGGGGCAATAACGTGTATTTACAGACAACGGCAGTAGCTGTGGTACGCCCTTAGTTTTATCTAGACCACCGACAGCAATAAATGTAAGATCTGTTCTGTATAGTAAATTATGTGGCTGTATTGTGTTATAGTGCAAAGCAGGACTTTACAGCTAAAAATGAGAAATATTGTGCAATTTGTTTAAAACTAAAAAATTAAATATAAAATAAACCACAGTATAAAGGATAAACATTGAGAAGGGTTATTTAACCCCAAGGATTAATATTAGGACCCCTTTTATTTATTCTCTACATATATGATATATCTACTATAATGGCCAGAATCAATTATATTTTATATGCTGATGACTTAGTTTTTATTTAGAAGGTGTGGATGTCGAAGAGATCTTAAAACGTCTTCAAGAAGTTCTCAAGAGGATGGGTGCTTGGTTTAAAACTCAGGAACTTGATATTAATTTTAGTAAAACAAATTTTATGATTTTTTTACAAGGCTAATGATAGAAGCATGAATGATATTCATTTGACGTTTGGTCAGTTAATATCTAGAGTGTATGAATTTAAATATCTTGGAGTTTTCTTAGATTGTAATTTAAATTTTAAGAAACATTATGAATGTGTATGTAATAAAGTATCATCAGCAATTGGAATCAAAACTAGAATAAAGAGGTTTGTAACAGTGAGAATGTTGAGGTTACTTGTAGATTCTTATATTCACTTTGTTATTGATTATTGCTTAGTGGTTTGGGCAGTAAGACCTACTACCGAGTATGTTGTACTCCAGGACAGAATTGACCATGTGTTTGATTCAATTACTTTGAAACAAGATTTGCAATGTTATTGCTTCACGATTGAGAAATGGATAAAGTATAGCGTGCCGGTAAATACACAAAGTATTGAAAGGGTATGTATTTAGGTATTCTACCCAATATTTTTCAAATTGTTGATCGAGATAGAAATTCTATTCTTATGTACACATTGCAAGTTCCTAGATCAATTTCTGAATCATGTAGAAAGTATATTTGTACAGAGGTGTGTATGGTGCTGAAAACTCTCCCACACATCAAGCATATTATTACAAATTAAAAGTAAAACTCAATACGCATACGTTAGAGAACTAAAGAAAACTTTAAAAAAAAAAAAGAAAACTAACAGCAGCAACGTTTTTTCATTCCAACCCAGAACTTTTCACCCACAAGGAATAAACCTAATGTTTTCATTCAACTATTCATTTATAAGAGTAGTTCACAACATGTACAGGCCCAGTATTCTCTTTTATAATCTCCTATTAAAAAAATCCAAATCATTTACCTTAAAAAGTAATACCTAATGAGTAACGATATATTTATCCACGTAGAATTTTGCTATGTATGTATTTATAATAATCATTTGTAAGTATTTAATTTAATATTTTGTATTATGTGTTTTATTTGTATTATTTGTATAATTTTATGTACTATCCTATGTGTACCATACCAACGAACTAGTTAAATAAATGACCCCTTCACCAATAGGGTTTCTCTAGACAAGCCGATGTAGCGATGTCAGTGTCGGTGACAAACCATCTATAACCAAGAGCGCAGTTACACTCTGAATAAGTGAAAACCACTCATTATGCCATTATTTTGTACCACTAATTCAAAGAGTGGTGCAATTCAATCAAGTGGAATTGAATGGATTCTCGCTCTTTCACTGTAGTGTGTAGGATATGGGGCTGGGTAGGCTATACCATCCCATCCCCTCATCCCAAATAATGATAACTATTTAATAAATATATTATGAACTGTAGTTTAAAGTTACAACAAACGTTGACATTTAAATAATTATTTAATTTGATTTGAAAATAATCTATAGTAAGCTTGAGCTGGGCAATTGTTATCCATGGAGAAGACGCCATTATCAGATTATGTGACACTCCAAAACATAGACAAGTCCGTTCATTTGTGCACGATTATTCAAGGATGCAATAAGACTTTCAAACCCGTACTCTTTATAAGCCACCACGCTGACGCTGTGCTTTACCATCTATCGTTTATCCCCTGTTCTGTGTTAACAACATTCTTGGAACTACAAAAGTTTACAAAAAATATATATTTACGATTCAAGTAATTAATGTGAAACTCCAAAGAGATAAAATTGTAATTGGCTATAAAGATGAAAACTAGGGGGTTTTAGTGCAGAAACTGAAGTAACTCTAATAAGAGTGCAATAAAGAATTGTTACATGCGTTCCAAGGTTTAATAGAGTCGTGTTGAGAAGGATGCTAAATGTTTTTAGATCATCTTGATTACACGGCTTTTTGTTTTATTTCTGGCGATTAGTGTATAAAAATAATTATTCATTTTTGAGAAATAGTAAAATGTGTATAAAATAAAGACGAGGATATCGAGAGGTTATATTGTGGTAAATTTTGATATTGGACATTTTATTAACGAAGTATATATTTTGAACAAAATTTACAAAATGTTGAGGGGCTAGAGACAGCACAAAGAGTGAACGTCACAAAAGTAAAATTGAAGCAATGATAATGAATCGAAGAACAAAGAAGAATTGAAATTCACTACTTATTTGTGGGACATTGTCTGAGTGTTGTGTAATGTTAATATCTTCATAAGTTTTATTTGATTTTTCTTTTTGTTTGTTCATTTATTGCTTTGATTAGTGATATGTTACATTATTTTCATTGATATTTTTTGCCTAGATTGTTGATATCACGCCACTGTGGAGCTTGCAACTTGAGTTAGTGTCCTGTATCATTGTCATTTGATCAGTTTTACTTGAACAATTTCAAAATTATAATTTGTATAATTATACATTAGAGTCAGATCTTTTGTACAAATTTATCAGATTTGAACACATAATGAAGATTCGTACGTTCTTCGGGTTTCTTCCCGAAATTGATTGATTATTGAATTTAAGTAACTTTTTTATTTGTTACAAGATTTTGAGTTTTAATTCTGTGTTAATCATTACATATTTTAAAATATGAACTTAAATATAGTTCATTTGGGGTCTGCATTATTAATTGAATTATTTAGTTGTCCTCCTTTGTAACTATTTTTATAAATAAAAGTGAGGGTTAAATACAACTAATAGAATATAACATAATAAAACAAATAGCAAATTTGACATCGTTATTTTTATAATTTTTAGGTGATATGATGTTTTTAAAAAAATGGACCTGAAAATAATGTCATTGTAGTTTATGTAAGAAACGCAAAAAAAAAACACTACATAACGGGGTTATAAAAAAACGTCGAACTAAAAAGTGTCATTTTCGTTCTCCAGTTTCATTTTTCAATGTTGCCTTGTTGTTTACAGCTAGTTATCACAACTGCGAAAGAAACAAATCACAAATTTCGTTTTTACCATTTTCAAACATGTTTTTAACCTATTATAAATTGAAACTAGTAGAACAGGTAAATTGATTGTAAAAATGAAATTATTTGGACGTACACTGTTCTTAAAATAAATATTTAATTTAAGAATTTTTAAACCTACTCTGGTCAACATCTGCTGTTTAGCAGATTTCTCCCGATGCGCAAAGAGATTCGCTTTGCCTTTTGCACACTACAAACACATAAAAACCCAAAGGCAATGCAGTTGCTGCATCCAACACTACGATAATAACTAACTATTAGAAAACATAAAGGGAGAGCAGTTCCTCGAACAAGAGTCCTGCATTGCAGCGTGTAATCGCGCAATTACTGTAGACAATTGAGAGGTACAAGACACAAGACAAGACAACCTGAGGCATCTGTCGTTCCCAGGTACTTCCACCCCGTAGGCTTGCAGCTCGTTCGTTTAGAATTCCTTACTCCTAGCGACATGACGAGTAATGTAATCAATTTCAAAGCCAAGACGAAAACATTATTGCTAGAAGAGTGTTGCGAATATTATAGGAGGATGCCTCCATTGAAAATATGCTGTAGGCCAAAGAAGTTGAAAAGGATTTCTGAACACGTCGGAGATATTTGGTAAGTGGAGTTTGGTAAGAGCAATGTTTGAGGGTGCAGGTGAAAATAAATAAAATAAAAATAACACCAAATGAAATGTGTTTGTAGGTCTACTCGACGTTACAGGTCTTGTTTAAAATTGTTTTGTAAAAATACAATTCAATGCTGATAAGTTGGTAATTAACATTGGCACTGCAATGCCAGTTAGGGCAGGAACAAAACAAAATATATGGGCATTATTACCAAGAGAAACAATTTAATCATCTGCAGCTAATTAAGGGCATTTCACAGCGATTTACTGGTGTCATATACTGAAAATTAAACCAGATGATACGGGATAATTAGGGTCGGGGGTCGGGCCTAACGTCACCAAAAGTTGAAATACCCGTCCCTCCACCATCAACGAGACTTGAATGCACGAATAGAAATGTATTTTTGTTTTGAATACTCTTCATACTCACCACACCAACAAACAACAAAGAGCAAGAACCTACAGCACTGTTTGTATTCTTCGACGATCTGTAAGCTACTTCGCTCCCTTTTTTTGGGTACCTACTAATATCCGTTTTTGTTGCCAGTAACAATTATTTCGAAACATGCTCGTATTCATTAGCCCAAGAACATTTCGATGCAATTTAATTAATCTTAATATTCGGTTAGTACACCCTATTGAAGTAGGGTTGCCTTTTAATAAAAACGTGTGTTTGCTATTTTCAAGATCACCACAAGTTTTCAAGTCCCTGTGGTATGTGTTGACGTCATTGGCAATAGTTAAGTGACGTAGAGAACGCTAGATAACAACATTAATTAAGTTGAAACTTTCGTGTTCTCTGAAAACTTAACGGGACGCACGTCCGTAGTTTCGACTTCGACACCGAACTTTGAATATTGAATAATGTCTAACGCTACACTAAGCTGACAAGGAAGCAAGTCATTAGTTAATCACATATGTTGCTAACTTCCAACAAGACTTTCAACAAGGTGGAGAATAGTGTCTTTAAAAATAATGGGGGACCCAGCTTGAACTATCGGCAGATAGTTTGATGATATCGGCAAGTATTTTAATGATATCATTAATTCTACAATTCTACTGTAGATTTCGGACCTGTTAGATATCGGCAAATTTTATAGACATCATTAAGATTTTACTGAAATCAACAACACGAATTTTTTCGATAGCAAGGTAGGCGACGAAGAATGTGTATCAGGATAGAAGTATCTGGGGGTGACTTCATGAGATTACTCCTATCCTTACCAATTGGTTGTATCGTTATTAGATATAAATTCAAATAAACCGAATTCTCCAATGTATAGAAATAACGAGGTCAACAATAATTGCACTAAATTGGAAATTATAATACTTCTTTGCACATAGTAAATTAAAATATCGTCACAAAACAGCTCGGAAAACGGATTTTCCAATCCATAGCCTAGTACAAAAACTCCCAGCCAATATTAAAACTACGCGAAATTTCAGTATTTTAGTCTAATCTCAAGAACGTTGGAAAATGTCAAAAACTGATATAGCCTGCATGATACAAGATTTAAAATTTAAATTATTGTTTTTAAAATTAATTAAATGCAAATTTGAATTAAAAACCGTACCGATTACTTTATTGGAGTATTTCTTCGAGCACGATTTAGTTCGAACAAAATTACATTTTGTTTTACGGCGATCTTGAAAAACTGTACTTTCGTGTGATTTTAACATTGGTGGTGGCCCAGCAAACACAAATTCTTAATTTGGCATCCAAACGGCACCCACTTTTTATTAATGTGGGTGACGTATTGTCAACACAGCAAGTTACCGAAACGCTGAATTTATGGCCCCTTTGATGTTAACAATACAGTAGCAGAACATGGCAACAAACTGTCACCAAAATGCTATCCGATCAGCAGCCAAGTGGCACATGCAACGACATGCAATTCCCAATCTCGTCACTAGAACGGCACTCTTTCGGCAACGTATCATCCGTAGCGCGATCCAGGAGCAAAATATGTAACTATAAAAACAAAACAAAAAAGATTGATTGATATAATATCGGTTATATATATAGGTATTTCATAGTCATTTCTGACACCAGTCGATAGACTGTAGGTGGATACACATCACATATTAATTGCAAGTAATTATAAAGTTTCAAGTTACGTGTCTCGAACTCGATCCAGCAGGGACTCTCCATCTGTAAGCCAAGCCTTTAACCGTTGCGCCACGACGAAGCTTGAACGTGAGTGGGCATAATCACCTATAGATACAACAGCAAATCGACTTGACTGAATTGTAGTTATTGTGCGCTTGCTCTGTGGCCTATCTGTATCGCCTTTTAACTATTTTGGATGTGTTATGTTCAGTATCAGTGGCGGTTCTACCGGTGTGCACAGTGTTGCATGTGCACACCTAATCACAAAAAAAATGAAAAATATTGCGCTCTGTATTGGGTTGTTAGCACGTTCTCTCCTTCCTGCAGTAATTGAGTGAGTCTGTGACGACGAGTGGTGGTGATGACTGATGACTGATGAGGTATATAGGGGTGTGGCGGTGTGGAGTCTGACACTTGCCCAGTCTTCAGTCTAGCATCTACTCCCCTACCCACACTCTTCTTCCTGCGGCGCTTTACTTTGTACACGCCGGACAGGATGCTACACGTGAGAAGCTTCCTCGGGTCAAGTGGAGTTGATACATCTCAAACAAAAACGAGGGGATTTTAGGCATATTCTGGCGGTGGCTTCCCCTCCCCCCCAGGATTTGTGGACCCCCCTCTACCGAATAATACAAATTACAAATCCTGAGAATACCATTATCATGGGAGTATCATTAGTACTTTTGTTATGTAAAAAGTAAACTAAAACTAACTCACTATTAAATCGATAATATTTGTTACTGAACAATAAGTACTCGCCTTTTGTATTTCAACATCTTACATAATTAAATTAGATCACGAAGCCACGCAATCTCATTGTAATTCTGTAAACGTTGACAAGGCGTTTGATTGCTCTCATTGCAAATTTGTGCGCATTGTAGAAACTATGCAATTTTGTCTCTCAATATTATTGTTCAATCTAAAATTTGTTAGCAAGAAAGAAAAATAAAATTGTTGAAAAAATATGGGTAACAGTGTGATTCTTAATTAAATATAAATACTTATACTATAAGATGATAGAGAGGTCATATTATAATATATTATACTACTACTATACTATACTAATAATACTATACTATACTACTACTAATATTATTCGTTCTGCATTTTGAAGTTTAATTAATTAATTAATGAATTTAATTTATTTCACTAAGTAATCAATTGTTTATTTGTTTTGTTTTCTTGGTGTTGTCAAGGCGTAATCTGTTGGCTGGTCTCAATTTGTACTTACCAACGCATCATTTGCTTGTATTACAAAGTTTTTCATGGTACAAAATCACATTAAGACGCGTTTTAGGCCACCAAAAATAACTGAATTTAAAAAAAAATCGCCTTCGGCGAAAAGCCTCCGGCGGCTGGGGCTTCGCCCACACCCCAGCTATACCGCTCCCCTCGTCGCGACTAAATTTCACCTGTGCACACCTAATGTACAGGCCTAGAACCGCCACTGTTCAGTATATTATTATACTAATGGTGTACAGTATATTTTTATTGTGGGTACAGTAAATAATATTATTCCATGTGAGTTCTGTTTTAAAGCGCATGTTCGAAATTTTGTTCTTGTTGTTGATATAGGTCGGGGCGGGTGCATCTGCATAAATAAATTATGGGCTGTCCGATGCGATGCTGGATGATACGTATTAAAGACAACGGTACTAAGTCTATTGCCATATGCAACCAAAATTAAATGACTTCATGAGAGATCTTCATATCTTTTTGTCTCAGTTGGTAAAAAGTGAAACTTGTCTTCTCTCTACACGTTGTTGCAATTTTCAATTTAACTGCATTACAAGAGAAAATGTTAGCAGGCCAAAAAAGCTACAGAACTATCTGCTTAAACAATTCAATGGTGGTACGCTTGTGGCTCCGTGGCGGTAACCGAAAATTAATAATGTATTCATTATCATGGTGCTTGGATAATGGATATAATACATACAACTCGTGTTGAAAGATCTTTATGGTCTAGATTGATTTGATTTCAGTAATAATTCCAACATGCTTTTTTGTTTCACTGGCTAAAATTAGCAAATTATATATTGCCTTACTGTATTGTACATGTATACAAGCATACACAATATAAATGGTTCCAATATACATATACTAAACAGCAATTAATAACAAAACGTGAACACCAAATGAGCATGAATATAATAAAACATCTCTCTTGTTTCTTTATATAATAAAAGTTATAGTATGCCATTTGAGTGCCGTATTAAGGTCCAAAGGGCAGACTGTACGGCAGTAAAAGGGTATCGGTTTGGTAGACAATTGACAGTGCCCGATCGGTAACAATCTGGTGCCGGTTATTAATACAAGAATTCATGCAACGCAAGGGGAAAAGCAGATAACGGAACGGTGACGAGACGGCAATCATGAAAACACGCGAAACGGCACACGGCAGTAAATTGACATGTGTGGTAACAAACCGGCACCGATTAGTTACAAAAGTGAATTTGTGTGTTTGCTGGGGGACTTACCCTGTAATTGCTTGGACGTGAATACCCGTGGAGGATAAAGACTTCTACCGCAGTTAAATTTTCAGAAGATAAATAAATTAATAATAAATGTTTAAACTCTTTAATGTCGCTTGATGACCACGGCAATGTGCAATATTTATTGGATGAGCAAAGCGAAGACTTCAATTTCACTAACCCCCCAAAAAAATTTGCTCTGGTGTTTTTTTGTTTGTTTTTCTGTCTGTTTGTTCGCACTCTTGCGCGATCTTGATGCAAATTGGAGGGGACTTCGAAATCTCTTAACTTAGACCTTCCACGGTTTTTGGGTATAATCGAAGAAATATTTCTCATGAATATCGTACTTAAAACGATTTTTTTCGATTTTTATTGCGATATTTGTGTGATATTTGGGCCGATTCTGACAAAACGGGTGGGGCTACAACGTTCATATTTTACGGTGATGTATTGCCTTTTGAAAGAAAAAGTTGAAAAAGTTAGCCAGAATCCATTGAATAAAGGTTTTAATATGAATTTTTAGAGGAATATAATAACAAGTAACAAGTAACAATAGAAATTTGACAACAATTACCTACATTGCGTTCAAAAAGCATTTGCAAAAGTAAAGAGATCCCACGCAAATTAAAAACTTACAAAGAAGCTCATCCATCAACGCGACTAAAAAAAGCGTTCGCGAAACAGCCTAGTAGTACAACGCACGCACACGTGAGCCCACCAGTATAACAACATGTTGTTGCATGCTGTAAATCTGTAGACTTGCGACTTGAGCCCTAAAGCGGCGAGCTAGAATACACCCCCCACTGTTACGTTGTACTGTTATTCTCTTGCTAATATCTCTCATCCGAATCCGTAATTATTTTACCCGTGGGCGAATCCAGACCAGAGCGACCACACAAAATAATGTGAAACGAGTTTCTAAGAGGCTGAAATCGAGTGTGACGTATTGTTACATTTCGGAAGGTTTATTACTCTGAATCGAGTATGTAGTACTAAAGAGCAATAAAATATTCAATGACATTAAAATCCGGTCCTGCAAACCGGTAAAATCCGGTCGAAAGTTCTTTGCAAAGAACTTTATATTTATGTTTTTCTTTCTTTGACATTTTACATCGCCAATAAAAATTCAAAAAAATTGGAATTATGCGTTGCTACATATTATCAAAGTACACTCTTTTCAAAATATATAGGCAATATTATAGGTAATAGCATAGGTAATAGGTAATATCAAAAGTTCAGAAGTTATTGATAAAAAGTATAATGTTGGCCTCATCAAATTTAAACACTAGATGAACAATAGAACGAGATGTTAAGTTTAATTGTTTTATAATATATGGTAAGAATTTTAACTCTTACAAATTTGACTATCACCTTACGAATGAATTTGCAATCAATACAAACACACAAATGTGCTAAAAAAAACTCCCAAAATATAAGTAATCTTTGGTAGGGCTAACTCAAATAAATAATTATCTACCGTATAATAAGTGTTTCTTTCCTACCAAACGAGTTGTGAATCCATAAAGCAGGATATTTGGATGCCGAGTTTGCAGCCAAGGATCTCGCTACTATAGTTTGATGATTCCCCGATCACTGTTTCAAACTTTTTGGCAATCCTCATATTTGTTAGAGTGGGAACGTCTACTCTAATGAATCGATTTTATCTTTTCATCTTCTTCATTTTTTTATTTTCTTTTTTCCTTTTCTTATTTAGTATATATGTGTTTGATTTTAATTTAGTTAATTTTAATTTCCATTCATTTCAAAGTTGTAATAATAATAATAATAATAATAATAATAATGAAACACCCGGTTCCAACATAAGTCAGGTCGGGGGGTGACGTATCACCAGTTTCTCAGGCTGTGGACTTTCAGTACTTGCTAGCCAGGCTCCCTAATCTTCTTCTATGTCTTCTACGACAGGAATTTTTTTTCTACCAGTTCTCTCAATTTCTTTCTATCCTCCCAGTCTTTCTTCATTAATTCTATCCCATGATTTCCCTCTTTCTTCAACGTTCCATTTTATTTGGTCCCTCCATCTATCTCTTGGGCGTCCAACTCTTCTTACTCCTTCTCCCCCCCCCCATGTGCGTTCAAATTCTCTTCTTGGGATTCTATCTTGTTTCATTCTTCGTACGTGTCCATACCATCAAAGTCTTTCTGATTCCTATTTAATTTTGTAGACTTTCCACTCCTAGTTTGTTTCTTATTGTTTTGCTCCGTACCTTGTCTATTTTCGTTAAGGCTACACTATTAGAAGTTATTCTTGAAATGTTATAATTTGTTTTATTATTTTGTAAGCACGCATGTGTTTAGTTGAAAATTTGTTGACCTCCGCTGAAATGGAGCACACACTGTAGAAATGGTGAGCAAACTGCTAAATGGACATCGGGCGCGTAGCCCAGTACCATGAAAGATGAAGGAGTTCTCCTATCAGATTTCGTTATTCCCGGAAGCCAAGGCGCGCAATGTTTGAATCGTTTGTTCTATCTGAACTTTGAAGGCTGTGAGATTGACGGCGTGTGTTCTCGGAACTCTCTGTGTGAAATGTTGTTAATTGGTGGCGCGCGATCACAGATTTTGATATATTTCCGCGCATGCGTATACACGACTGTGCGTCCGCGACGTGAATGCGAAATATACGAAGTTGGGTTCCCAACAGAGGAAACGAACAGATCGTCGAAGAAAATAAAATAAAAATAAAAGAATTCTGTGCGTTGCAACAAATTATTAGTCATAATACGAGAAATTGACATCAACCACATGAAACTTCAATTATTTAAAGCAGCTGTTTATGCCAGTTTACCATCATGCCTAATTTGTCACTCTTGTCACCTTATCAACTTTTCACCGGTTTTGTATTTTATAACCTCATTTTTTTCTTCATTCATCTTGGGCTTTTAGCCATTTTTTATATACTTTTGTCATTCAATTTTTTTTCTTGTATTTGTTGTAAAATTTTAATTTTATAGTACTTGTTCATGTATTTAATGATTTGTTTAACGTATTTGTATTGTTTTGAATTGTATTTTGAATTGAATAGTTTAAGTTACCTAACACCAAATAAAATAAAATAAAATATGATCTTTTTGTTGGCGGTGCCAGGTTGATTTTACAAATCATAGATACTAATATACCCTCCAAACCTACCATTAAAAAATGTTCCTTGCTTATTCTTTCATACAATGGTGGAGGTGCCGGGCATCTGATTTTTCAAACTTTCTGGGGGGGGGGGCTTCCCCCTTACACCCCGGGTCACCAAAAACATTCTGCATCATCCTTGTTGAAGGGCAATGCCAACAAAAACGCATGTTAATCTAACGTCGTGTTCATTTTTTATCGTGAGACGTGACACACGCACAGACGGACACATAACGGACGGAAAAGTGATGCTTAAGCTTTGCACCCTTATAAGGACCGTTTCAGTTCATCGTGTAAAAGTGTTTATGTCTAAGTACCTACACTTAAGACAAAATGTTTCTTTTATGTCTAAGTACCTACACTAGCGCGATTATCGACTGAAAGTAAAACACTTGTTTCTGACAGCCACGAGAGCGAAATTTAAAAAGTTAAAAAAAAAAACAAGGTTAAAATACAGCAATACAGGTTTAAGTGAATTTTTAGAATATTTCCTGTATCCTTTTTCTAAAGTCTAATACTTTTTCCAATATAGCCAAGATTTTTTAAATAATTTTTGTCATTTTGGATTATGTAAAAAAATCGGCAACTTTTGCAATTTTTTTTTTTTTTCAAGAATGATCTACATTGAGCTTTGATAATCTTCGACTATAGGGCCTATATACACCAATGAGAGTCGGAAGTCCCAGTTCAAATTCCAGTCGGGTTGGATTTTGTTATTTTGTAATTTTGTCCATGTCCTTGCTTGACACTCATGCAAAGTTTCCTACATATAACACTTGCTTGCGTGTACACTGAGAAAAACCTTACAAATATCTTCAGTGAAGATTGCCAGCTGGTCGAATCGATACGAACGATTAACCCACCGAATTTAAGTGACAATTAACGTGTGATCTATCTCTTATACATCACCCTTTTATCGAACACAAAATAAAAGTGCTACAAAAAAGAAGTTCCATAAACTTGAGAAAATAACCGTCGTATATCTTGTATATTCTCAGATAGCTCATTATTAACATGATGAATGTTCTAGAGCGATTTGTGAAATAATTTGCTGGTATAGTAGGGTGGGAATGAGAACCACTAATAACCTTAGTCGTCTTATAATAAGCGTACGAGGCAACATTTAGGAAAGAGCTTCCGCAAAGTCAGTAGGTACTTATTAAAATAATTATTGATAAATACCTTTAAACACCTCTTAAGCAATCATGCAAAATAGGTTCTAGCATCGACGAAAAGTTGGTTGCTTATTACAACAAGGCAGCTAGCCTATCTGGCTTGAATTTAATGGATATATACTACTTAGAGGTCTATTAGTGGCCAACTAACTCCCATATAAGGGGAATTTATAAGGAAATTAAAAAGAAACATTTTATTAAGTATGGATATTTTTCGTCTAAAAATTGTGTTAATTATAATGAACTGGGCCTTAGTTTGTAGTTAACGGTTTGGTGAGGAATCTTTAAAATTTCGATATAATTATTTATATTTATTGTTTCATCGTCATTCGTTTGAATCAGTGCGAAACTGCGCATTGCAGTGAATTGCTGCACTTCTAGCATTATTAAGCTTACAGTGAAACAGCCATTTAAAGCATACATTAAAATCAAACGCAACACTGCGACGAATCTAATAACAAATTCAAACCATACAATGTAATAAAACCATTATTTGAAAGTAGTCATTCCCTTGAAAACAATAGGTGTTCCACATTCAGGACAAAGTGGGGTACAATTATAAAACGACACCAATAAGAATCGTTGCAAGTTGCAAGTAGCAGCTGTTCGAATCATGAGTACTCTACACGGCAGTCTGAGTCTGATGGCAAGTTATAAGGAGCCACACCCTAGGACTAGAGATTCGCCAATCTTTGCAGGTGCTACATTCATCATGCGAGTAGCGACAAAGACCATGTCTACTATAGTACGTGGTCGGAATGCGTTTAGCAAGGGCCATTCACATGTATTTTCATATGATGACTGATTGATTCGTCAGAACTCATCAAGGCAAGTCGTATTCGCGATGGGGTGTCAGTCAATATTATTTGAACAAATCGGCAACTATGAATGACAGAAAGTTGTTTGGTGGGATTTGCCTAGCCCGTCTGTCTGATGTGTTGCATTCGTGTGTTTATTCCCAAACTCAGTGACATAGGAAAATGTTTTGATGGTTGTGTGATTGGTGAATGGTGATATCGATGATGAGTAATTATTCGATGATCTTGATGTGATGGGGATTGATTGATTGATTGATTGATTAAGGTCTTTATTTTAAGGCGGGATTAAGGCTAGTGAAACCTTATCTTCCATCCAACCTTTAAGGAGGTACCCTACATTACATTGCATTTTGTATGGTGTTGATAATATACTATAGGCCTAACAACTACTTAAATAATAATAACAATAATAATGAAGGCCTAATGAAAATTATAGATAATTAGAACACAAAGTAATTGGCCTGATGAAAATTACACATAATTAATTGACTAATTAATTAATGATTAATAAGGGAGAGGTGAAGGAGTGGAGGGGGGGGGGGATTGTAAAATATGACAATATGATAGTAATAGCAATAGCATAGACCATAGAGTATAGGCAAAATACTAATATAAACATCCTTACATAATAGGCTATATGACATGTACTGATAGGTAACAATTCAGGGTTCGAGTTGGTGACTGCAAGATTTAAAAGTTGATAAAATAGTAATGATATCCTACCTCACTTCCAACAATAAGAGGTGGGAGGCTCTGATCAGACTCTTGGTATGTAAATGATATAACGTCACAAAATAAAAACAATAGTTACCAGATAACTACTTGTTATTAATAAAATAAAAGATAGAAATACTTATAAAAGCAATAGCGGAGTAAACGCACCAATGCTAATCATCATCAATCATCAGGTATAATCATACTTTATGACGGTGATAACGATAGTACTTAGAGAAATAATGATATTAATAATAGTGAAACTATAAAAACAAGCTTTAAGTGCAATTGTCTTTAAGGCTAATTACTCTAGCAAAGAGCAGAGCCAACAAAATCGTGACTAAGCATAGTACAAACAACCTCTTGATGATGAGATTGATAATGTAAAACATATTAGGCCTAATAGATCCATGATAAGTTATAACAATTAGATTTAAGTGTAATTGCTGTTGTGGTCGTATTAACTGTGTGGATCTTAATTTATTTAGAAGAGTATTTAACCAAAGATTACAACTCTTAATTATTAATACGAATAGGCCTAGAGCCTACATAAATCATAATCATCATCATCATCATATTTGTAGTTCCAATCACAATAATTTTTTTCAAAAAATGAAGTGGCAAAGTGCAGGCCTTTGCCGTCCCGTCATACCCATACGGTACCTTGTAACTTAACATGTCTTCCACTTAAAAATAAAATAAAATATGTTTCTTGAGATACGCAGAAAAACAATGTGTTTGCATCGGGGTTTGTGAAAGTGAGTGTGGAAGATGGTAGACGGGTTTTTATTTTAAACAATTTTTAATTTTGTAATTAATAAAATACTAATTAATGCAAAATACACCAATTAACCCCTAAATATATTTATATATTATAAGTAGGTACCGGTTCCTACTTTGTTTCGGTCAACGAGGGGGTCTATTTCAACAAAATATCCATAGCCTAACTAAAATACTGTCCAACAAGAAACTAACAGACAATGACCTCCAATCCTTCTCCCCCTACCCCTCATAACTTAGTTTATATAGGGGCACAACTTGCACTTGGGTTTTATAATTTATAACTTTATATTGGTAACTGTAATTTGTGCTTGGTTCAGCAGAAAAAAAGACCCTATGGCCTGAACAGGGCCATAACTAAGGGTATAAAAATTACCCGGGTATGTTTGGGTAAAGTACTACATGACCTTGTACAATGGGGGTCTGGGGGGAGGCCTCTCAGGAAATGAGGTCCGGGGCGCATAACCCCTGAAAATTTTTCTTTTTTTGATTATTTTTGATTGATTGATTTGATGATTTAACGAGTTTTAGGAATTTTTTTTATAACATTTGTTGCTAGTGACTAGACTATTAGCAGTTTACAATGGTCTACTCCAGATTTTTTACCCGGGTTACCCAACCCTAGTGTGGTGGTCGGCCTTAAGCTTTGCCAAGCTATAAAATAGAGACTCTTTTACTATTACTATTATATTGTTTTGACTTTTGAGTTTCATTTTGTGACTGAAATAATTGCTACTTTTTATTTCACAAAATCAGTTAGGCATGACCCAAGTTCATTCATCCACTAGGTCTATATTTTAAGATTCTATATATTTCATAATAGGGATGTTGATTTAATTAAGATTATACACTTACACACGAGTACGCGATGGCTAGGTAGGCCTACCGATACTAAATAAAATGCAATACATGCAATATGGCCATGTAACGCATGTGTAGTTGGATACTACCCTACCGTCTACCGGTACTCTTCAAATTAAAAAGCTCAAATTCACCTACTAAACCGTCATCTCACTAGAGATGTAGAAGGTAATGAGATCACTGATACAATATATTGTAATGAAGTTAATCGATACCTCGCGTTTTAATCTCTGGTAGTAATCAACCACTTACAAAATTAATTAAGTAAGCCCCACTCTATTTATATACATAAATAAATGTAGCTATCATATTTGTAGCACTGGAAAATAGGGTGTGGTCAAATGTGTAAGATAGGCTAATACTACATTGCACTGTGGGAGTGGTAGGCTTACTCTATGCTGCTTGTTGTTTTGTTCTCATTACGGTACTTGTTGATCCCATAGGAATAGAATCATAGATAGACCCATTGCCTATCTGTAATTAGAGTTTATTTTCTTATGCATGATAATTGTATAGCCTAGGGAGACTAAAATAAAACCATCCACCCACGTTCAAAATTTTTTTTAGAGTAGGAGGGCCTACCTACCCTACCCTACCTATTACATTGTATCAAGTAGCTTGCCTACATAGGCCTAAACAGGATCTATGCTAAATTCAATTAATTGGCAAAAAATGCCTAGCCTAAATTCCTACGGTACATTTAATGAAATTCATTATTGCATTCGTTGCATTATAATGCATTAGGCCCTATGACTCAGCCTAGATAGGCCTTCTTATAGGGAGTCGGAGCCCCCTAAATTAAATCGGAGCCTTCTACAAGATTTCCTTCGCTCCTACGTCCATGTTGGGAACCTCGCATAAGAGAAACTTCTAATTGGTGAAAAATCCCGCCCACTAAACTGCAGATGCAAGTTCTAACTAAGTAGGCCTCTTTGATTATGATTAAGTATATTCATGGCCCAACCAAGAGTGCTTATCAACCTTAGCATGCTACTGTACCACCTGCATATAGGACCTAAGGGCTCGCAGATGACAGCACCAGCCTATGAGTTCAAGTAGTTGCAACTCTTGCCTTGCAACTGGGAGGCCAGGGTTCGAGGCTGGGTAGGGGCGGGATTTTGTAATTTCTCAATGTTATGCTTGTATATAGGTAACACGTTACACGTTTTTCTCAGCCTTGAAATGCATTACAATTGGTAAAATTGATTATTTGTGTATTGTGAATGTGATTGTTGTAGATGAGAATGAAGATGAAGGATCATTAGTAGGCCTACCGGTAGGTATCTACATTAATCAGTTGAATAGCCCATGACTGAGTGATATGAACTCACCTTGGGAGAATAGGGGAAGGGCTACACTTCAAGTGTGTACAGGCAGAATGGACCACCGCGTATGTATAAATCCACGGCCGATTTATAAAGAACTTGAACTTGAATCTTCAAGAAGTTGATTTTGAAGAGGTAACAAATAAAGAGATAAAAGCTAGGAATGGGAAGATTGTAATGTTTCTGGGAGAAATATGGGCGTTTCACTGGCCGCGGGGAGTATTGAAATTTGAGTTGGCGACCATATAAGAAGATATATTCGGATATATTCGAACTCTACACTGACATTTTGTAACGAACACTTACTTCGAAAACTGCGCGAAAATCGAACAACTCTACCGTAACCGACCGTGACTGACCGAGCCATCGATCCGAGCGGAAAATGATACAAGTAGAGCAACCTGTCGGTGAATGCGTTAACCACCACGGCACTTCGTAAAATATTCCAGACCAACCAACTTTACGCCACAAGTTTCCACTAGGATAGTAGGACCTAACCTAACAATCTTGACAAGTCGTAATGAAACCTATGCAAAATCAATATCTAGGATGCTAATTAGGTGATTATTACTGACCTAAAGAGCAAATGTTTATCCCACACGGTGTCAGCTGGCATTCCCATCGGTATTAGCATATCAGGATGCGAATCCAAATGGATGATCGTGTTTGCTTCCAGAGGAAGGTGTTTCGAACCCATACATCGATATATAAAAGGAAGCACCTGAAACGATCCAAAATGATCATCATTAGCATAAATGAATATTAAAGGATAGTTTAGAACATAACAAGGTGTTACAAAGGTACACAAATGGGCAGCTCAACAGGTTGGGCCTAGGGTGTTTTGTTTGCATTGGCAAGTGACAGCTGCGGTCAATGTAGGTCAAGAACGCTTTCGCCGAAATTGTTGACCATTGAAAAATCGTTCGAAATTAACAGAAACTTACATCGTTGTGATCCTCAACGATGTAGATCGGAAGTTCCTTGAATTTCTTGATCGAACCCGAAGTTAAAACGACACTTTTCGCGACACTTTTACTAGTTTCGGCCATTTCACTACGCGCACACGTGGTTGACGTACTTCTTGACACTCCGCGGTGCCGAAACTCCGCCTTTTTTTTGCACGTGCGCCATTCTAATTATTCGCAAAGCGTGATGGGAATGTGCGCGAGATTTGAAATCTTGAACTCGGTTTCGAATGATACCGTCCGGCTTGACGGCAAACTCGCACCGCAACGGTAATGCAAATGTCAAATGATGATGATTATGGTTGCTTAAACGTCTCGTAGTAATGCACTAAGGCTATTCGAGACAATGAGTGACAGGGTGATAGATGACGATGAAGGACAATTACAAAAAAAAACATGCCTTATGCGGGACTCGAACCCACGTCCTCGTAAAGCCTTATACTTCTGACCTGCGCCCTGATCGTATGTGCCACCGCGGTCGGCTGAAGAATAATCGAGGCGAATGAAATCCGTTATCCATATAAATCAAATTAAAAATTAACTTTATCTTTTTGTTTCTCTAATCAAAACTATACTAATTACTAATACAAGTAGTTTTCGGCATTTTGGTATGGATTACAAAACTCAAAAGTGTGTAGCAATCTGTACCAACCCCTGAAGTAATCTATCTGTGCTAGTAGGCCCGAGAAACCAATTTATTTTAAAAGTCGTAGTTGATAAAAATTCTGTAATATAAAATAGGCCAGTATAATTCACTGTAAAAAATTAACTCTACTTACTTTAAAACTAAAATTTACTTATGTTGATACTTATGTTGTGTTATGTTTACTTATGTTGTGTTGTTGTGTGTTATAAAGTAGATAGAGCCAACCTCACACATTTGATGTTTTATGTCTATCTTAGCGACAGACCGAAAGAGATTTTGCACGAGAGCGCGAGATGGATTCAGACTGTCAGTGTCACGGGTTCGATACCCACCACCAGGAATCCTGACTGAAAGTTTCTGCGGAGATTTTTGGCAGTCAATAATGTGAATTATAGGGAGTGATTCCTATTCCTCTTAAACAGCCTTTTGATATTCTCAAACAACTAACTTACATTCAAAGTATACCTACTATAAGATAGGATAGATAGGGACTTGTGGGAAGAGCAGACACTTAGGGCCCATCCTAAGAGAAAATTTGAATTATTGCTTTGCTGAGTGTACCAAATTTAAATTTCTTGTGGATAACCAAGGTGCTGCTCATCTTAGTGCCTAACTAGTAACTAACTTTTGGAGTTGGCATTGGCAAGGACTCGATACCATGCGTTCGCATTAACTTAGATATTAAATGGACCGATTACCCAATGAACTGTGATTCTTGAAATCTTTAAACTTGATCTTAAAATGAATGATAAGTATGTAATTTGTTTGTCTACAACCATAATATTTATTATACGACGGTCGAGGGCAGAAATAATTTGAAATTACTAAGATATGAATGTCCTAGGACTATTTGAGAGGACTCAGTCCCCAGCATTCGCCGAATTGGCTGAAGAAATCCTTGGATAAAACTTCTAGTTAGGTTGACGAGCCGGACATCGAACCAGCGACCTTCCGATCTCGCGCGCCACACAGCTAAAAACGCGTAACTATATATAGTTATTCGATTTCGAAAGTGATCTAGACGAACCTCTAGTCCGTTTTACCTTTTGTTTGTTTTCTTAACCTTTTGGCCTATCTGATTTAAACCGTTTTAACTTTCATCATATTTAATTCAGTTTTCATTGCATTGATAACATATGGAATTACGCAAAACGATTAACTAAAAGTAAGTGATACACGTAGTGAATGTTGATAATGCCATCTGTATGGCAATAATTAAAAACTGTTGTAACAACACTCTTGATTATTTCGTATTTTTGTCAATAATTTTATATCAATAATTACGTAGGCCTTTCAACTTGTCGGTGGTATTCCGTCTTTGTTTAGAGTACACTCCAATTTTCCCTCAAGAGTAGCACACATTCGTTATCATTCTTTCATATTTCACCGACAGAGGTGGGTGATGCATAAACGAACTAGACTTTGATTTGGGAGGTCCCGAATTCGCTACCCGCCAAACTGATAATCCTTACTTCTCTCAAATATCTCTATACGACACTCCCTTCACAACAGTTTTTACCTCTTTACCTAGAGGGACAAATGGATTGGCGATGAACAGGTTACGAAATACGAATAGATATGTTTATGGAGTGATGTCAATCATTGTATAATAATTATTTACTCTCAGATTTGACTGAGTGTTTTTTACTTTTTTAAATTGAGATGATCGCTCGATAGCGGTGACACATGCATATAACTGCGGTACCATACCTTTGCTGACTGAAGTTTACTTTAGCTTCCCAAAACTATTCAGTTTATTGATATTAAAAACTAGTGCGGTATGTATGTATGTTGTAGTAACTTTTAGCTGTACTACAAAATAGCTTTAATTTTGTTTGGTTAAAAATTGTAGTATTGTTTATCGATTGATTTAATACAGGCGATAAAAAATATTAAAATTTATGTTAAAAATCAATACAATGTCATATTACAATGTTATCTAAGACTTATTGGGCAAGCTTGGACAAACCAGGATTTCATGCAGGTGCAGGAGTTTATTCTGGAATGTTTTGTAGCTCTATCGATTTTTCAATACGGTGTGGTTTGCGGTTGTGCCAGGTTCAAGTTAGAATGTGTGCATATCTCTATCAGTGCATTTTTTCAAAATATTGCTTACATTTTTTTTATTAGTTGACCCTAAATAGAAATAGGCCACCAAAGAGTTGTTTTGTAGATATTTACTAGAAAGCTTGTGTAGGAGAAAATTATTAGATACATTAAAATGTTCTCTAACCGCGACATGAATATTATTATATTATTGATATATTAGCGAAGCTATAAGACTAATTTTCTCGTAGGATGGGCCCCAAGAGTTTATGTGGCTCGTTGGTCTTGTGGTTAGCGTATCTGCTTCCAATGCAGAAGGTCCAGAGTTCGATTCTTGCCAAAGTCATAAGTTTTTTAACTTCTGATTTGTCCATCAGTCCTCGTCTTAGGAGTTTGTAAACGGAGACTTTGGAGCCGTCCTAGCAACGAAGAACATAATAAATTCAGAGTTGTTCTAAATCGGCCTTGTTAATTCTGGTGTTGATCTGCGGGTGTTTGCACTGTCCATACCACTGATTGCTATATTTCCTATTAAAAATATTGATCTTTGGTTGGTTATCGCTCACTCATCGATTGCGTTGGGGTCTACAGGGTTGGCTTGGTCGCTTTGATTTACTGTCCCCCACTGAAAATCAGTTATATAACTGAGTGGGTACTCTAAATACAATTTATTTTATTTTAATCCGTGGTAAAAAAACACACAAAGATTCGATTCTTTTGAGTGAAAATTGTAGTTCGAAAAATAGTGAAGAATGTAGGTATTGGCCCCATCCATGTGAAATTCACTGGATTTGGCAATCACGCAATGTTTTAAATGGACAATGATTTTGAACATTTTCGTGAAAGTATATCGCAGTAAACTGCATTTTATTACACTATACCGGGTACGAGTATTTTCCACCTACCTGCAAGGTCCTGGTGCACTGCACAGAGAGTCAGGAGCGATGCGACGCCATGGACACGTTGAGCAAGAGCCAATTTCAAAGTTATGGCTTGTGAATATGATCGGTAACTTTGAAGCCATCCTAGCAACAATGCACAGAATAAATTCAAAGGTTGTACCGAATTAGACTTGTTGATTCTGGTGCTGTCCACGGGTGGAATCGTGTCCAACTTGCTTGATTGGTGTTTCCTATTTAGAATGGTCTCTTGTTAGCCAATTTTTGACTGTCAATGGTGAGAAGAGTTGGCGTGTTCTGCTTTAAATTAAAGTCCTGTACGGTACTGAAAACCAGTTATATGTGGCTGAGTGAGTAGGCTCTAAATACAAATTTATTTATTTCACCAACGTGTAAAAGACCTAGTGGGGGGTAGAGATATCATACCAATTCTTAAGTATGCAACATAAACCTGGAATGGGTGAAAGAGAAGAGAACACAATTCAGGCAGCGGACATGAGATTCCTCAGAAACACAGTGGGTAAGATGAGAAGAAACACAACCATTAGAGATAATTATGATAAGAGAACATGCCCAATGTATGACGAATACTAATGGATGGAAGGGGGAGACCTACGGACAAGAGGAAATAGGTGGGAAGATACGGAAGAGATATAGGTAGGAGGATAGAAAGAAGTGGAAGAATTAGTTTGGACAACCCAATCCAACCCTTCTAAAAGCAAAAAACAGCAATGGATGATGATGCCATACTATAAAAAGTCAAATTTAAAGTTCTTCGTTTTTGAAAATATAATACAATATGCAGTACAGTATAATATAAATATGATATACAAATTTGTTTTACAGTAGAGAACACTTGGTAAACGTGATACATGTAGTCAATACTTCTTCAATACAACATCTAAACTAAACGTTTATCGCCATTAACAAATGGTACAAATTATAAAACAGAAAATTATTATGTGAAATAACATTTGCTGGGCTTCTCCACTCCACAATAAATAATTTAATTGTTTTGTGCAGGCTAGTAGAGGCCTATACTATATAAGAATACAACAATTAATATACAAGTTCCTATAGCATACAGCTATGTGTATACTGTAGTATAGATCAAGCGCTGGGGCAGCTAGTTACATGGAAAAGTAACTACTTAAACAAGATGCTCTGTAAGTAACATTTGTAGTGAACCTACTACCCGGCTACCGTATTTGTTCGATTATAGGCCGCCATCGTGTAAGTAAGGACAGCACCTCTATTAGGCCACTGACATTTAAAAGAAGTATGTTATGATTACTGTGGGCTAATCTAATAGGTATCTTCTTATTACGGCCGCACATCAACTTTTTACCTTGATTTTTTAAATTTGCATCAATACGTTAAGTTTGAGTAAATGATTAAGTGTCGATGTCCCCTGTGCTTCTCAAGTATGGTAATGACACTACTCTTTGGGATTATTTCTGGGATAAAATACATTCCTTCTCGACTTTACTTACGTAATTAATCTCATTATTCAAGGCATGCAGCACCCAGCCAAAAATATTTTAAACTACTATCTGTACTTTTGTTGTGTATCACCCATTTTCGAATCCAGTAAAATTAACAGTAACTTTTTAGTTTTGTAGAATAATTAATTAGCATGAAATGATAATAGTGTTTAAAACATACAAATTTAACGTCGCTAGCTAGCATATGTTCCACTGAAAAAACTTTTTAAAGGTAACAATAATCATTTGAACGGGAAATATTAATACTATTGTAAATACACAAAGAGTTTGGATTTTTTAAACAATTAATTTTAAAATGAAACATGGGTGAACCAAACTATGTCAATAATAATAATATTAAAACAAAGTTCTTAAAGTTAGTAAACCAACTAAATCTTTAAATGTTAACCATAAATTATTCTTTTTCTCTTCTGCTGCGGCATTCACATTCACGATCAAATGTGGGCTGCAAGTTCTCCATTACCATTACCTTATCTCACAGACAACCCATACACAATTACAATTATATAATTTTAACCAGTCAATACTCGCATCTTCTGATAAAATACAACGGTAACGTATAACCAGATATGTACAATGATCCCCCTCTTTTGTGACTATCAATCTTCTGATTATATTTCAAAAGGGGTAGACTTATTTCATAAAGTCTAATACAATTGCTTGGTTATGACCGTTCCGTCGCTCACTCGACCCACGCATAACCCCCTCCAAACTGATCAGCGACGGTATCATCAACCATAATGATAGAGTTCATTCGTGACGTCATCCGTAAGCTCGGTCGGCGACTGATCGTATCTTCCGTCGGGTGGACCGATCTGCTTCTAGAAAGCGGTGGTCGGAGGTGGTTTGCGGAATGTTTTATCGACTCCATTACGCTTTTCTCGTACTTGTTCTTTTCGTAAGTATCGAGGTAAGAAGCGTGACCTGCAACGAGAAAACTTTGAGTTAGCGAGTACAACAGCGTAAACAAGTAAAACAACCTGCACATAACTTTATCCTGCGGAGAATCCATTCCAAGATTTAAAGAGATATGAGATCCAAATTAATGGATAGTGAGGAAGAGAAGAAACAATGGAAATAAATACATTTGTATTTAGAATCCTCCTAAAAGTAAAAATTTAAGTGAACGCAAAATACATTGTGACAAAATGTTGGCATGCAATTTGATACTTTGAAATGTTAGAAACATGGGAAAAAAATTTAACAAATCGCTAAATATCATTGGCCACAGTGTGGACTTAATTGGGCCTGGATGGAAACAAAGACAAAAAGCATTTTGTGATACGTAATAATATTTTATTCATATTCATTAAAATTTTAAAGTACCGTATTATCCCGAATATAGGCCTACCCTTTTTTCATTATTTTAAGTCTCAAAAGTCCCTTACCAGCTTATGTATGCATGCTTATGCATATGATTTTTTAAATATTTTACAAGAAAAGTTAGGGGGTCGACTTAAATTCAGGTTCGGCCTATATTCGGCACAATACGTACGACTTAAAACTAAAAAACTTCATTTGTCACCATTGAATAATATTGTTTCATGCAATAAGTGCTAGGCCCAGTAGGGAACTAGCCTTGGTTTCAAATTTACGTTTTACATTTTTTATTATTTATAGAACACGGTTAAATATCTTAACAATTGAAAGAAATTTTAAAAATTAAATGGTAACTACGGGTATACAAAGTTATAGGGTTTAAAATTCCCGCGCCAACGCTTGCTGTGTGGCCGTGACGTCAATGAGCTGTACGTAGTTCGCAGCATGCTCTTCGCGGTCTCTGGTATTTATTTAGATATAAATACAATAACAACAGCTCGCTAACCGGCTGTGCGCGGCAGCGAAGCCTAGCGGAAATCCAGTGGACCTTGGACTAGACTACAAAGCGCCATTTCTCTCCGGTGGGAAAGAGTTTGTAGGGCAGGGGTGGACAAATCCACTAAAAACTTAGGGGCCAGAATAAGTAAGGGCCAGTAGTATCGCGGTACAGCCGGGGTCTGGATCTGGTATGGTGGTCCGCGTAAATGCTGGGCATTTATTACATGATGCATTTTGGATTAGCTTTTTCAGAAAACATGCATTTTGATAATTTTTCCATTATTGATTATCCAAATGATATTGAATATCCATTATTGTGTGCATCCATATTTTTATAAGTTCTGCCCCCTAAACTCTTTACCATGCCTCTGATCAGGCCCCCCCCCCCCCCCCCCCCATTGATGAAATATTCATGTGCACAATACAAAGTGTAGTAGGCTCCTTACCGGGGTTAGCGCCACACGTCTGAAAGTTGTCAATGAGGTCGTCGTCAGGGAAGGGTCGGAGAGCCGAGACTGCCCGGCTGATCCCGATGCCGTTGTGTCGGATCATGTGCTCCACTAGGTCGGCGCCCAGAAGCTCCTCGTGAGCCTCCATGCGGATAGGGATTATCTTGTTCACAAACTGGGAACAACACAACACAACTTGTTTTATAATGAAGTATCATAGCAATAATTCCATTAGTCAGCATTGAGTTGAGGAAGCAGTACGAAGATATTGCTTCTGGCAAGGAAGGCGAGTAAGAACACAAGAATGACGACAAGGAAGAACAAAGTGTATACGCGGCCAATTTCTGGATGGACACTGGCCACGATTATCTCAAAGCCCACTTCACAAAATTGAAAATAGGAGTGGTTGATACAAGAATATGAACTTTTTTCATTTCTAAATTGTAGTAAATAAAAACAATTACACCTACGGGAGTGTTTCCTGACTAACCAAATCGAGAAATAACATGAACAACCGGAAGACCAGGATGCAGACCATCTAGCAACATGTGCTTCTCAGAAAACGAAAGGGAACTTATGGAAAGAAAATTATGGGCGAGAGAAAATGGTAAACCATTCCATATTCCAATTTACGGTTTAAAAAAAATATTTTTTTTTTAGTTCTTTGTTTTACGCTGTTTTTAACTAGGGCTGGGAAAAAATCTATATTTCAATGCGATATCGATAAGTGGGAATATTTTCAATAAATAAATATCAAAATTTACACCAAAAATGCTAAATTTCGTAATTTTGGTGGAGGTGCCGGGTAGGTAGTCGAAATTAAATTAATCCTGGCTGGATCATGGTAGAGGTGCCGGGTCATAAAACGCGATTGTAAGATCGTAAAAATTGTTAAAAATGCATTTATGGTGATAGTACCTTATCAACCCTATTTGGCCTCAAATCATTAAAAATAGGTTGGCCTACTCTTTTAATTTTTTTATATTTTCATTTTTTTTCAAACAATTACATTTTGATATATCGATATCACATGGAAATTGGTACATTTAGGCATTAAAAGGATTTTTAAGGATTTCTAAGGATTTTTGATGTGCTCAAACAGGATTTTTATTTTTTCTTGGTGGCAACCCTGCCTTATAAGATAATACTAACAATACAAATAATTAAGGAGGGTGTGAAACGAGTCATTTACCGCATCGCACATCTACACAATACTTACTTGTAAGTGTAGCCTAGTATATCTGTGACGTAGCAAAATGTCAAAAAATGTTTCAAGACTAATAAATGAAACAAATAAAAGGACACACTATAATATTTTTGTTTAAAAAAAAAAACAGTAAAATTTAACAGCTTTGCAGGCTGTCTTGTGAAACAATAGTAATGGGGTATATGCAAGAAGTTCAAAAATGCTGATTAATGGGTGTTTCCTGATGTTCTTTTTGGATGAGCGTAGCGAGCGTAGCGAGCGAAGCGAAGATTCCATTTCACTACACTGGAGAAAAAAATCCGGAATGTTTTTTTTTTTTTCTTTTTTTTTTTTTTTTCTGTATTTTTGTGTGTCTGTTAACACGATTCCGGGTAAACCGATACTCCAATTGCGATGAAATTTTATGGAGGCTTCGAAATCTCTGAACTTAGAACTGCCACGTTTTTTTAGCGCAATCGAAAAATTATTTCTCATGAAAATCGCAATTTTTACGATTTTTTTCGATTTTTAAAAAAATTCTTCAGCTTATAACACCTACATGCTTTGTCCGATTTTAATGATTTTTTGACAGAACCTTAATTTCATGAATTTAGGTATTCGTGTGAAAATTGAGCGCAATCAAAAAACTATTTCTCATGAAAATCAAAATTTTACGTTTTTTTTTCTTTTTTAAAACAATTCTTTGACTTATAACACCTACATGCTTTATCCTATTGTAATAATTTTTCACAGAACCTTAATTTTATAAATTCATATATTGTGTAAAATTTGTGCGCAATCAACTAATTATTTCTTATGAAAAATTTCAATATTACGATTTTTTTCCTTTTTTTAAAATTGCAATTAATTAAAAAAAAAAAATTTAAAGTTAATTTTTCATTTAATTAAATTTAATTTTAAAAAAATCTTCAACTTAGTAATGATTTTTTTCACATAACAACAGAAATCCGCATAGCACATGGCAGCTCAATGCACCAATTACGCTCATCCAACAACGCGGCGGGACTTAAGCGTTTTCCTAGTAATTCTTAACACAATAAAATTGGTTAGAACGTTTGAAAAAAATGTATTCTATAAGAAAACTGTGTTTGAAAATGCGTAATTTTCAAATGCCGCCGTGGCAACCGATAACGCGCTCTGATTGGTCGTGACGTCACCCGCCATGTAAGAGGCACGTAGAGGCAGTGGACTTGCTTGGTTGACGCGCAAATCCAATACGCAGGCCTACCTGACAGAATGGATTTAAGGAAGGCAGAGGCTAATAATATTAATTAACCAGAAATCTCTGATTCTAATAGGCAAATGAGTAATTAACCATACTTCACTGCCATTCGATGATAACGTACAAACCTACTAAAATTAACTTTCCCGCAAAACCTCCGTGCGCGAAACCACCGTAAGAACAGCTATCTATAGGCCTAGGATTTTCAAGTATAGGTTTGGCTATTCGACGCCTAGAAGGGCAATATATACAAGAAAATATATTCATGTAATTTATACAGTAAGACACAATGAGTAATTTATCACAATACAATGCCACCACTAATTAATAACGAATATAACGTACTAAAAAATACGATTTTCTGTGCATAACCCCCGAGATTGTAGGCCTAAAAGGCCGGGGCATATAGCTCGGCCTACAATTAAAAGTTAATTTTGCACGTAATTTATACAGTAAGACGCATGAGTAATTTATCATAATACAATGCCTTCACTAATTAATAACGAATATAACGTACCAAAAAATACGTTTTCCCGTGCATAACCCCCGACCATGGAGTTTCCCCGACATTGTACGCCTATAGGCCGGGCATATAGCTCGGCCTACAATAAAAAGTTAATTTTGCACTTTTATAGATTAGAAAATGATTTTAAAAGCTCACGGACATTAATAATTAGCATAATAAATAAATAAATAAATTTTATTTAGAGTCTATCCACTCAGTTATATAACTGATTTTCAGTGGAGGACTTTAAATCAAAGCGACCAAGCCAACCCTGTAGGCCCCGACGCAATCGACGAGTGAGCGATAACCAACCAAAGATCGATATTTTTAATAGGAAATATAGCAATCAGTGGTGTAGACAGTGCGAAACACCCGCGAATCAACACCAGAATCAACAAGGCCGATTCAGAACAACTCTGAATTTACTATGTGCTTCGTTGCTAGGACGGCTCCAAAGTCACCGTTTACAAACTCCTAAGACACGAACTGATGGACTTAAGTCCAAATCAAAAGTAAAAAACTTCTGACTTTAGCGGGAATCGAACCCTGAATCTTCTGCCTTGGAAGCAGATACGCTAACAACAAGACCTACGAGCCAACCACAACCTATGTTTATTTACCACCGTGAGGTTAGCGATCAGGATTTTCACTTTTATGTAGGATGGCTATTCGACGCCAAGAAGGGTAATGCATACAAGAAGAATACATATTTTTGTAACTTATACAGTAAGATAAATAATAGTAACATCATAATACAATGCCATCTAATTAAAACCAATATAATGTGTTAAAAAAAAATATCCGTGCGAAACCCCCGAGATTATTGACCTATAGGCCGGGCATATAGCTCGGCCTACAATCTAAAAGTTCGTATTGGCAACCACAACATTCCCTATTATCATTACTATGTTACAATGTCAATTTACGCCTCAAATCTTTGGGAACACTTAAATACAGCTTATTTAGCGTAGCTACACAAGTGCTAGTGCATAAAGGAACAACACAATACTTATAATTCGATATTCACTGCTGATTGCCGCGAAAGCAGGGCCCTGCGCGTGTTATCCCAATGCGTCCGCTGGTAGCCTACATGGCCGGTGACGTCACGAAAATGGCGCGCGACCAGGTGCGTTTCAAAACACTAATTTGACCAAGAAAACTAAAAACAATATTACGGCCAAACTAATAAATGTAGAGATCTAATTTTTTTTTGTGTTTTATAGGGTGTTAGTGGCTATCGAAAAAATACACTTACAGAATTTGTGCAAATAGCCTATTGTTCTCTCAAAGAACAGAATTTGCCATTGTTTGATAAAGACAAATTGAAACATGTTGAAATATAACTCGTTTCTATTCTCTACTATTATCTATCTCTACTATATTCAGGGTTAGTAGTTAGTACCTGTCTGCTATATATACATTCTAATTTAGATAGTATTTACACAAGCGTGGTGAGTGATTGCCATATCAACGATAGTCACAAAAATACTGATTTAAGCCTTAAGGGTTTTTCTAAAGGTTCCTTCAAATAAAATTTAAAAGTGAATGCTGGGATTGAGTTTGATAAAATAGCCCTTGGACATTTCCCGACAACTATCCCCACATCTTACACTTAGTTTGTCACATTAACAAGAGCAAGTCGACCCTGGAACATTGTACTATAACCTACCAAAAATATATTTACGTTAATTTCCTTACCCATAGAATGGCTGCAGTCACGCAGAATCCCCATACAGCCAATGTGACGACCGTCAGTAGCTGAACCCCTAGCAGGTAAAGACCGCCACCTAGAAAAAATAGTGATGCACACAATTGATATTCAATAACATTTTATAATCCTTGAAATCAATAATGAAAGTATTACCTAATTATTTTTTTTTCTGACACAACCTTGTGCAAAACACGTCATTCATATAGTATTGCCAGCGCTTGTGAAGACAGTAATCATATCGACATTCAATTTGTTTATTGTGTAAAAAATGATAATCTGACATTTCATGATTACAGAAGCTAATAAGATTTCACAATATTTCTGATAGAAAATTATCAGTGTTGATTTTTACTTATAACTTTGATCACACCTTTTCCTTTTGGCTGGCCGGTGATCATATAAATTTACTTACATTATCATTCGTTACTGCACTTATCTTTCCGGTTATTTCTATTATTTCTATTTTATATCATTGTGGCATGCCTTGAACCATGAATCAAGATTTTAAAAAATAAAAAAATACTCTTGATGTTGGAATTGATTCAGTCTTGGGGACGCTACTTTTAAAAAGTAGCATGCTATCGCTACCACTACATGCCCCGAAAAAGTAGCTTCGCTACTCTTCGCTACTTTTTTTCAGATGTAGCGACGCTACATTCGCGCTACACAAGAAATATACCGCGCTATTTTTCCGCTACATATTCATGTTTAATCGGGGGGTGACAAAATCTCAAATTATCCCTTTTTTAAAGCCTTTTGACGTCGTGTAACTCCATTTATGTCAACTCGATCGTGATCTATCATGAAAAGCACATAGTTTCGGTTGCCATTGTGATAGAAGGCTTTCTTTTAACGTTTAGGCAAGCTAGGCCCTAGGCCTAACGATCAACAATCATGCTGCATTTCTTCTTTTCAACAACGTGTTTTTCCGCGGAATCACTGCAGAAGAATGCGACAAACAACTCTCGGAATAGGCCTACTGGTGCCGGGCAATAGCGATATAGCCCGGAATGTCCCAAGGGAGGGGGGATATGACAATAATCACTTCATTTTAATGTGCAATTGAGACGATTGGCGTGATTATTTCGAGGCTTTTGCTCTTAATCAATAATACGACTTCTAATAATTATCGTGGATACATCTTTGTTTATGACCCTGAAATATCACTCAAGATGCACCACGCAATTTAATAATCACTGCAATATTTTTGGTAAAGTCAGCTCACACGATGTGACAGATCGGCGATCGCTCGCATCCTTCGGACGACGCTGAGAGAGAGAGAGAGAGAGAGAGAGAGCGAGACAGAGGCTCGTTGGGAGAGAGCGAGGGAGATGGTTTTGCAAGTGGGACGAGATTACGGGCCGGTCTACACGTCGAACACATGACGTGGCGCGGCGGGCGTTACAAGTTAGTTTGCAGTGCCGACTTTTGACTTTACGTGGTACTGGGACTGCTGGCGCCGGAACTTAAAAAGTAGCGCAAATATCACGCTAACGCTACAAAAAAATTGTAGCATGCTACCGCTACAATATGCCCTCTTAATAAAGTAGCGCGCTACTGGCTCCGCTACACAAAAAGTAGCATGCTACATGTAGCGCGCTACTTGTGGCGCGCTTCTCCCCAAGACTGAATTGATTATAAATGGTATATTGAGAAATTACAAAACTCAAGTCACTATCATATTCCTACCGAGAATTTACCCGAATTGCTAGACACAAGTCTTAAATCGGACTCGCAGAGGCTAGCAAGGAAAAAGGTTTTTAACAACTTGCAGCTGAATGGGTACAAATGTCATTATCACATTTTGCCGGAAGGTTAATAAAGGATCGTTCTATTGTAGGGATGATACGTGTTACTGTTAACGTGTACACGCCGCGAGGCGACCAATTATCCTTGATCAGTAAACGATTTTTATTTTATGCTGTTTTTACCCTGTGTGCGACCAGCCGAACTGTGTTTTCTCATGAACCAATTTAAAGTCATTTTTTCATTCATATGCGTGAGTAGTCTCCAATTTCAACTCCCTTGAGTCATTGCAAACTCTTAGGCCTACAGTCAAACCTCATTACGACCAGGCAGAACACTCGTCCCTTGTTTGCCGCTATCTCTATGCCCCAACCCCCCCCCCCCTCCACAGTCCGCGCCAAATTCCGTACTAGCTACCAGATCATTCAACAATCTCACGCTCATTAGGCCTTCACGTTGTCCCGTAATAATAAATATCGAACACTTGAATAACGCTGTAAATGAACAAAATAACAGGTCAACAAATCGAGTTCAACTATCAAAACATCTGCTGACATCAAACTTCACAAAGACAATGCTGAAGACAAGAGGGTAGCAGAAGCACAGGCTGCACAGCATTGATTACGTGACCACTACAATCACAGCGACCGCCACGCGGGGGGGGGGGGGGGGGGGGGGGGCAGCTATGAATTCTATAAAATACACGATTCGGGTGATTTTTTGTTGTTGTGACATTGTAGATAAGTCATGTAAACGTGTACACGTTTTTGTGATCCGGGTGTAAACGTTTAGTGAAATACGGTACACGCTTTCTGACATCCCTATTCTATTATCTATTGATAATTGATATCCACTTGGTAAATAATACATCCCAAACAATCAAGGGTAGAGTTAGATCCAAAAAAGTCGACAAACTTGAAAATCTAAAAATATTATGATATTAGTTCGTTAGCTATTTGACCTGGAAGTATAATGTTATTGAGTGTTTCTTCAAACTCACTTACCACTTACCAGTGAGGCTACGATTGCCCACCTGACCCCTCAGGAACCAAGGACACCGACCTTCTACATGCTACCAAAAATTCACAAACCCAACAATCCAGGACGTCCGATTGTTGCCAGTTTTAACTCGCCCACGGAGCGCATATCAGCTTTTGTTGACCGAAACCTACAGCCCCTGGTGACAGGCTTAGAGTCGCACATCAAGGACACGTACGACTTCCTCGAAAAAATCAAAAGCCTAGCCATGCCTCTTCCAGCCAATGCCCTTATGGCCACCATAGATGTCACATCCCTCTACACCAACATCCCCACCACGCAAGGACTCTCAGCATTAGAACATTACCTCAACCACAGACCCCCCAACACCAAACCCGACACTCCCTTCCTAGTAGGACTAGCACAGCTAGTCCTATCAATGAATAACTTTAGCTTCATGGACCGAAACTACCTACAAACCAGGGGAACGGCCATGGGCACACGGATGGCCCCGTCCTACGCTAATCTATTCATGGGCAAGGTCGAGACTGATTTTCTCAAAACCCAGACACTACTCCCACTCTGTTGGTTCCGCTTCATCGACGACATTTATGCTATATGGACCCATGGTGAAGAATCATTCGCCATCTTCCTAGAGGAACTCAACACCTTCTCCTCTTTACGCTTCACATGGGAAATCTCTAAGCACCACGTCAACTTTCTGGACGTTGACATCGAGCTCCGCAACGGACATCTCGAAACCAGCGTCCATTTCAAGCCGACCAACAGCCAGCAATATCTACACTATGACAGCTGCCACCCCAACTATACCAAACAAGCACTACCCCACTCACTAGCCACACGAGGACGGAGGATCTGTTCGAACGAAGAGGACCTAGCAAAGTATTGCCACCGCATTGCGAATGCCTTTGTTGCCCGGGGATACCCTCGCCATAAGGTCCTAGATCGGATTCACCGTCCCAGTGTACAGCGTACTCCGCCCAGCAACGAAATCATCCCGCTTGTCACCAAGTGGCACCCAGGCCTACAGGTACTCAACGGGATCTTGAAACGAGGAGCACATATTCTTCAAGCATCGGCCCTCACCAACGACTTGGCCCTGAACATGCCTCGCGTGTACTTCCGACGGCCACCCAACATCAGTGACCACATCGTTAGGCACACCCCCGTCAGGAAGACCGACAAGCTCCCCCAACCCCAAGGTTCTCACCCTTGCAAGAGACCCCGTTGTAAAACCTGCCAAATTCACCCCCCCCACTTCAACATTTACTGCTCGAGCGACTGGAATAACATACCCCATAAGGCAACACAACAACTGCACCACAACCAACCTGATCTACCAACTACAGTGCCAGCTATGCCCAGCCGAGTACATAGGCCTAACCACCAATTCCCTGAGCACCAGGATGAACGGGCATAGGCAGGACACTGTCAGGAAACTTGAACTAAAACCGGTGCACAACATGCAGGAACCCACAACAGGGACTTCAATGACTGCTACACAACGAGGGTTGTTAAGTCATTACCCCCATCCTGCAACGAGGAACACTTAAGGCAATGGGAATTAGCGCACCAAATAGTCACCAGCTCGCGCAAAAAACCTAACCTCAATCTAAGATAGGCCTAGGCCCTCCCTCTTAGACCACCTGACTCCTCCCACATGTTGCACCGCCACCTTCACCCACCCTCACCCCCAACAGCGCCTTGTAATATATTGTAAATATTTTTAAATTTATTTTCTTCTCTAACGGTCGGTGACCAAGGCCGCGTTGGCCGAAACGTACGACATTGTGTATCTTGTAAATATTTATGTTAACCAGCCAGTTTCACGCAGCTGCCCATCTCATTTAAGGTAAGCTGTTGGTCTCCTTTCTTCTTTCCCAAACCACAAACACTTACCAAAGTTACTGTTTGTTTCCCGTTTGATTTGGGGGTGGATGGGCTAGTAGGCAAGCTCTGGATACGTAATCTACCACCAGAGGTCTCCAGCTTGTGTGTAGTTCTAGACTTGGTTGGCTGATTCTGTCGAATGCACAGAGCATTGCTGCTGCTTCTTTAATTTTGTGCGTTCTGGGGTTGTTGTCTTTAAATAAAATTTTGGATTCGTCCAATTTTATTGGTTGGTTGCATTCATACTTATGGTCTTTGAGTCGCGAGCGAATTGTTCCTTTTTCTACTGCTTTAATAAACATAAAAAAGCAGTAGAAAAAGGAAGTTTAGAGTTTAAAGAAACACTCAATATACAAAAACATTATGTTATCCCATTTAAATAGGTAAATGATAATTATTTAATATCTATTTATGTAATTATGAATTTAGAAAATTAACTTGTGTGCTCAAGTTCATTTAAGTGGTGGGATTCCGTACAAAAAATTGCTTTTCCAGTTGAAACAAAAAGCCAAATTCTACAATAATTGAGTAGATTAGGGAGATTCAATTAATTTTTAGGTTTTTTACACCAGAAAGAAGACATTATTGATGAGCATAGCAAGCAATTCGAAGATTCCATTCCACTACACTGGAGAAAAAAATCAGGAATGTTTTTTCTTGTTTTTTCTTCTTTTTCTGTTTGTATTTTTGTGTATTTGTTAACACGATTCCGGCTAAACCGATACACCAATTGCAATGAAATTTTCTGGAGGCCTTCAAAATCTCTGAACTTAGAACTGCCACGTTTTTGGGCGCAATTATTTCTCATGAAAATCACAATTTTACTATTTTTTCCGTTTTTAGAAAACTTTCTTCGACTTATTAACACCTACATACATCCGATTGTTATGATTTTTTCACAGAACCCTAATTTTATGAATTGATATATTCGTGGGAAATTTGAGCACAATCAAAAAATTATTTCTTATGAAAATCGCAATTTTACACTTTAAAAAAAAAAATTCGACTTAGGCCTATAACACCTTCATGCTTTATCCGACTGTAATGATTTTTTCACAGAACAACAGAAAATCTGTATAACACATGGCAGCTCAATGCACCAATTACGCTCATCTAACAACGCGCCTGAAAAAGTGTATGCGAAGCTTCCTAGTTAATTTATTATACATTTGAAAAGTTCATTATCTTTCGGTCTTTTCCTTATGAATAGTTTGTGCCTTCTTAGGTACTATAAAATGTACTAGAAGTTCTTTAATGCAGTAGTAATTGCTTCAATAATGAAGCTTCAATGCTAGCAAGTTGATCTATTATCTATATCTATTAAATTATCCATGACACAGCTTGGCAGTAAAATGCTGCAGTAAACACTAAACAGACTCTAGCATTCAATCAATAACAAATGTTACACAGCAATGCTCCCACAAATAGGTAATAATTACAACGCCAAGAAGCCAGTGGCGAAGCGTCGGGTTAGGCATTTAGACAGTGTCTACTCTACTAAAACAATAATAATAATAAAAATAATATTCTAAACACGGTTTTACTTGTGGGAAATGGTTTCAAACGTATGCGGGCAAAGCAACGAATGAACGCGTCTATTTCCATGCCTGTGCGCAAGCTCTTGAGACAACTAGGATTCTATCTCTGAGCCTTCCCCTATTAGTATTACACCTAAACTCTATGGTGCAGGCTTGTCCACTCACCTCCACCCTATACCCTATAAAATATTCACACTTTGCCACTGTAAGAAGCCACATATTAGGGGCAGGACTTCGAAAAGGATTTTTATTCAAATGTTCTTCAGTGACAAGAAAATATAACATTCAATGTTACCTCGAAAAAGTCCACTGCGACCATTGGTAGTCGCTAAATTAACTGGATCTTGAGCAAATAGGCCAACTGCAATCACTCCCCACATTCCACACATGCCTAGAACACAAAGAAACATATTACAGTCAAACCCGTCAAAAACGTTACTTATCATTACATTTTCCTGCTGGTGACGTCCAAAATTATAGAACCCGAAAATACATCCATAAGTGTAAAGTTAAAATTACCCGCGCAAAACGTTCCTGTACGATACGTTTTCGCCAATAGCGATAATAACCGCCGATTTAATGTCTTGCTAGCCCGTGAGATACGTTTCCACCAATTTCTGCCATGCGAGAATTTATCCAAATGACAAATGTATAGTTTTCGCTTTTTATGAACACCAACCGACAAACGAAGCACTATTTCCTGCCAGACAACACGTCATTGACAGCGAGCGCGTACTTTTGTCAGCTGTATTCCCCGCCCCGCCCGCCGGCAGCTGCCAACGAAACCGGTTCCCCCCACCCACGCCGCTTATGATCGCAAAGACTCTACTAGTCTCTCTCTCTCTTTCTCTCTCTCTCAGCCGGCTGGCTCACTCCACCACGCACTTCACTGCACATTCTCAATATTTTGCACTCTCTTAGTGCCGTGTTATGCGCGATAATTATTGCAAGATCATTGTTTTTAATTGATGATGCTGTCTATACAACACTTATTTAATTAAGACGCGAGTGATATATGAGTTGAGTTGTCGTGTCTTGTTCTTGGATATATAACGCCGCCCCTACCCGCTAGCCGTGTTGCAACATTTGAAACTGAGTTGATCTCGACCTTGGAGACCCCAACCTTTCCCTGGGGATGTCAAGGATGCAGTTCAGTCGTCCGTGCAAGGTGCAAGTGCTCTCGTCGATGTGAGTGCGTGCTCGAGACCCCGCCTACGCATGTCTGGTGACTGTTGTGATCCACAGGACGCCCATTGCACTGTAAGGTTCACGCGGAAGGTCCCCTCGCTGATTTTAATCATTACTTTTGTTACGTTTTCCCGTCAAATACGTTCAAAATGTGAGCCTACTTCGAAAACGTATTAGGCGGGTTTAACTGTAGTTAAAAAATAATTAAACTTAACACTGCTCTTAGATACTTTGAAATTTTTACATGTAGCATACTGGCTAACAATATGACTAGTCAAAGAAAAAGAAACCTTTTGAAATAAGTGACAATATTAAATTTAAATTATTTTTGTTAACTGTATAGTATTGGTATTAATAAATTAATGACTATCTACTTCCAATTCTAGAATCAATATTGGACGATCATGCACATGCCATTTTGAGTTACATACCTAGATATCCAAAGTATTCCCGAAAAAAATAACACCCAACATATTTGATTATGATTTTTCAAAATAATGTACAGATAAGCTTACTGACCATGCACAGAAGAAGCGCCGACGGGGTCATCGATGCCAAACTTGTCAAACACTGGCATCGAGAAACAGGCAACCATCCCTCCAATGATGCCAATAACAACTGCCTCGGGTGCTCTGTATAGGAAGCATCCAGCTGGAAACAATTATTTTTAATCAATATAGGTAAATGGAAATATATTGAAATATAGTTTCATAAGCATTAAACAATAGAACGTGATACTTGCAGTAGAAAAACTGGCCTAATCTTAGATTTTAAAATAAAAATAATTATAATATATTCACCAGGCAGTTCGTTGTATAGTATTGTATTTTATTTGCAGCTGTTGAATTACATTTGATGTCGTAAAAAGTGCGAGCATCATTTCATATTATAAGCATTGTACTTAAAACATTTGAATTTTATTCACTAGCTTGCAGATAAATGGAGGTTCAACGGAATGATTGCAAAGTTTACAGATTATGTATGGTTATGATCATGATCATGATTTTGATGATCTAGTACATGCCAAGTAACATTGCACTACAAGTGATGCTAGCCAGAAATACGATCTTTAAAATTTCTGAAACATTAGGAACTTAATTTTGGATTTCCGATCTAAATGTTTCATGCTTTAGGAAAACGCTTAAGTCCCGTCGCGTTGTTGAGCGAGCACCAAGACATGCAACACGACCCGAGTACGACATTCCCATAATTTTACATACCAATAAGTCTTTAAGATCTTGACCGATTTAGCTGAAAATTTGTAAAATAGGAGAGAATGTTGTACTTATTGACCCTGCAAAATTTCATAACAATCGGAACATTTTTATTTTTTTATTTTGTTATTTTATTTTTTATTTATTATAACCAACAATTGGATTTTGTTCAAAAACTATACAGCAACCCGCATAGGTGGTATGTACATGTGTGCAAAATTTCAGGTCGACCAGAGAAACGGTGCGACCTGTATCGAAGCAGTAGCAGAAAAAAATAAAAAAATAAAAAAAAACAGACATTCGAGCCATAAGAGTCAAGAGGAGACGCTCGCTACGCTCGTTCAATTAATTAATAATCCATTTACTTATTGATGCTATCGAGAGTCGAGACATTGATTGAAAAGAAAAAAAAAAAAACAATTAATAAGTTCTCATACATACAGGACTTCTGCATTTAAATCAGATAATTATATATATATAAATAAATAAATAAATAAATAAATAAATAAATTGTATTTAGAGTCTACCTTCTCAGTTATATAACTGATTTTCAGTGGGGGACAGTAAATCAAAGCGACTAAGCCAACCCTGTAGGCCCCGACGCAATCGACGAGTGAGCGATAACTTTAATAGTCAACCTTGCCCCTCCACCAAAACCAGAAAAATAATTATAATTTTTTTTGCAAAAGTTGCAATTTTAAAATGTTGATTTTCCTATGCAAAATTACATAATTTGACGGAAAAAAAAGGACCTATATTAGCCATTATGGAACATTTTGCAAATTTCATAACACCATATTTTTATTATCTCTAATCATGGCATTTGCAATCCATGCAATAGTAAAACCCCAATGTATTAGTATTTTCACATTACTGGTAGGAAAAAAGTTACAAGGTAAAACTATCCAGTGCCATATTAAATACTGTTGTAATAACTGTAGATTCTTAATACAAGAACACATTAATCACAGTTATTGGATGAGCATAGCGAGCGAAGCGAAGATTCCATTTCACTACACTGGAGAAAAAAATCCGGAATGTTTTTCTTTTTTTCTTTCTTTCTTTTTGTATTTTTGTCTGTCTGTTAACACGATTCCGGCTAAACCGATACTCCGATTGCGATGAAATTTTGTGGAGGCCTTCGAAATCTCTGAACTAAGAACTGCCACGTTTTTGAGCGCAATCGAAAAATTATTTCTCATGAAAATCGCAATTTTACGATTTTTTTTCGATTTTTAAAACATTTCTTCGACTTATAACACCTACATGCTTTATCCGATTGTAATGATTTTTTCACAGAACCTTAATTTTATGAATTAATATATTCGTGTAAAATTTGTGCGTAATCGAATAATTATTTCTTATGAAAATTTCAATACTATTACGATTTTTTCCTTTTTTAAAATTACGATTAATTATAAAAAAATAAGTTAATTTTTTATTTAATTTGATTTAATTTAAAAAAAATTTCAACAAAGTTCTGATTTTTTCACAGAACAACAGAAAATCCGCAAAACACATGGCAGCTCAATTCACCAATTACGCTCATCCAACAACGCGGCGGGACTTAAGTGTTATCCTAGTAGATAACAACAAAAAGAAGTTTTACTGTAGTTTAAATGTCTAGCATTTTGTATAATTCAAAACTGCCTGGATCCGCACCTCTACCAACAAGAGTGTAAATCCTGGACCAGTCCCCCCCCCCCCCCCCCCCCAGGAATATAGTTACTTTCACAAAAATCTAGTACTGACTATCTGGACTGGACCATAATAGTAAATACCCTAACTGACCCAAAATTTTGGGTACCCGCACACCACTAATTAAAATCATTGACATTTTTGTTTAAACTAGAATTAGAGAGAAAGGAGGAATCTTACCTGTGATCGACACCAGCGACCCCAACACTCCATTGATCATGTCGATGATGTCGACACGGCCATTGTGCCGTGTCATGGAATACACCAGTCCCGTTATCGCACCACCGAATGAGGCCAACATCGTCAGCACAGCCGCACGGGCAGAGTACTCCCATTTCAGACCGCTCACTCCAGTACGTGCTGAAAGACAGCAACCAGGAGGTGTGAGTTCAACAGTTTACTTACATAGTTGAGATTAGGGATGCACACGATAATCGATATTATCAATCAATAATCAATAATGGATATTATTTCGATAATCGATAACCAAAATTCATTATCGATTATCGAAATATCAAATAATTCATCAATAATGGCACGGACAAATCTCTGAAGACGGAGATTATCTCACGTTGTGCCATGTGCACTGGCTGGGCTGGGTGTCACACTCGAGATTTATGTTTGGAATTGACCTTTATCAGTCGATAACGGAAGCCAAACACATGACATCAAGACAGCTAGGCAGTAAATGGAACGTGATTGTTTTGTTTTGACTTACACTTGCCACACTTAAGGTTCCACTTATAGGTCGGTACAGGCTTTGTTCGTGATATCGATATTATTGATTCGATACTGACATTAACATTTTGATAATCGATAATAAAAAAAGTATCAATGTGCATCCCTAGTTGAGATCACTATCAAAGGTGTTTCTGTTTATTTATATTGTCATTTACTAGGAAAACGCTCAAGTCCCGCCGCGTTGTTGGATGAGCGTAATTGGTGCATTGAGCTGCCATTTGTTATGCGTATTTTCTGTTGTTCTTTGAAAAAATCATTACTAAGTTGAAGATTTTTTTAAATTAAATAAAAAATTAACTTTAATTTTTAATTTTTTTTGAATTAATCGTAATTGTTAAAAAAAGAAAAAAAAGAAAATTGCGATTTTTATAAGAAATGATTTCTCGATTGCGCTCAAATTTAACACGGATATATTAATTCATTGAATTAAGGTTCTGTGAAAAAATCATTACAATCGGATAAAGCATGTAGGTGTTATAAGTCAAAGAATTGTTTGAAAAAAGAAAAGAAAAAACGTAAAATATTGATTTTTATGAGAAATATTTTTTTCAATTGCGCTCAAATCTCACACGAATATCTTAATTCATGAAATAAAGGTTCTGTGAAAAAATCATTAAAATAGGATAAAGCATGTAGGTGTTATAAGTCGAAGAATTTTTTTAAAAATCGGAAAAAATCGTAAAATTGCGATTTTCATGAGAAATACTTTTCCGATTGCGCTCAAAAACGTGGCAGTTCTAAGTTCAGAGATTTCGAAGGCCTCCAGAAAATTTCATCACAATTGGAGTATCGGTTTAGCCGGAATCGTGTGGACAAACAGACAAAAATACAAAATAAAGAAAAAAAAAGAAAAAAAAGATTCCGGATTTTTTTCTCCAGTGTAGTGAAATGGAATCTTCGCTTCGCTCGCTACGCTCATCCAATTAAGTGCTTTCAGACGGTTAAGACGGTTAGATGAGCTAGGACAATCTGGCTTTGGCGCAGAATGCAGAGATTTAGTGTGGTTAACTTGAAAACTTCATAGTTTGTCCTATCTATCGGGCTATGGTTTGCATCAAAATGTTAGGTAAGAAGGTTTGTATGGTGAGTATGGTGTGTGTATAGTAACAGGCCGTAAATATGCCACCAAACAGGTAATTTGTAGTAATTTCCCAATCTTGTGTAGTACGAGACAATTATTGGAAATGTTGAAATGTGCTCTAAATACGCCACGCGCTCATCCTTTGAAAAAGTGTTCCAGAGTGCATGTGAATTAGCTGGATTTTCCAATCACGTGAATTTTTAAATGGGCATTTAACATTTAAAAAAAGTTGGCCCGAGTTCATCTAACCGTCTTAAAAAGTTAGGATGTCTGCCCAAGAAGCGAAACTCGGCTTCAATTCACCTTCCAGGTTCAATTTTACATTTCTAGTTTCACACCATACGACACAAATCTCGTTTCATAGTTGTTAATTTCAATAAAAAATCTGTCTATCACATAATAGTTCCACTAAGAGTGTATTGACTCCAAGTTGATTTTTTATTCTAAATTTTTTTAAAGTGCCATTTCAACTCTGTTTCACTTTTGAATGAATGATGAATATGAATGAATGAATATAATGTTTTTAAGCATAAGCCCGCTTTGAGGACATACTTATTGATTCATAGCAGTTGTCCTTGTCGTAAGAGTTTGCCCCGAAACACCCCAGTCGGGGCAAACTTTTACGACAACTGCTATGAATCAATAATAATAATATAATAATAATAATAATAATAAATGGTTTATTGTCATAGTATCTACATTTTGTGAGAGCCATTTTCAGATGTACAGACAAAATACAGAAAATATAGAGAACAGTAAAACTTATAGTTATAAATTATTATATAAATAAATAGACAAGAAATATGCATGAATTACAGTTTCATAATCTTGAGTCTAAACTAAACTTAATTATACTAGGTTATCAACTAAATACTCGTTTATGGAGTAATATGCTTTTGCGATAAGGAACTTTTTTTACAGAGTATTTAAAACAGTCTAATGAGCCTATGTTTTTTAGTTCAGTCGGTAGTTTATTAAACAATTTTATGTGTGTGTAATCCGAGTTTGTTTGAGTTGAAGATTTTGAAAAATAGTTGTACATGTATGTTGTTTTTTAGAAGTGTGTCGTGGGTGTGGATATTTTTATTTTTTGGAAGTGATTTTACTGTTTTTTAACTTTTAGGATTGCCTGTAGAATGAACAGACTATAGAGTGTTAAGAGGGTATCTGAGCTTGGCCCAACTCAAATGCGTGCAAACAGGTGTTGATGATTTCTGCTGAACGGTTGGTAATATCATTACCAAATTTTGAATGGATGTTAGTAAAGTACTTTTATATTGATATCCGGAATTAGTTGCACAGAAATAAGCCTAAACGAACCAATGCGAGACATAAGTCCAAAACGCGAAAAGATGGGAAATCCAAAACATGGATTACAACTCTGGAAATTCCCACCAAACCGTTTATCTTACAACAAAACCAAATTAACCTCGCGTTCACATTGATTTAAACGTTGTTATCCATAATGCAAATTTGAGTTAAAAAAATCTGTACACTTGGAATAAATTCCCAGAAGTTAACCAAAATGTCACTAAATTTTAATTCAAAATCAATAAATTAATTTAGGAATACGCATAATGGATAACATAGATTTATTCTTTAAAAACGTTAGTGTGAAATTTGATAATTGTGGTATAACCCGTTTACCCGGAAAAAAACCACCAGAAAGATGAGCGCTTAAACTCGCCTCCGTTCTAGCCTCAGCATACCCTCTTAAGATATTTAATTTAATGAAGAGAGGTTACAGTGTGATCTTCGAGACTGTAAGCATGACCGGATTACCTTCTTTTGAATTATAAAAACCTTCTTGGTACTTGGAGAGCAACCCCAGAATTCAATTCCATACCTTATGTGTGCCTCAAAGTTAGAGAAATATACTATTTGGCTGTTTTTGATTTGTTTATACATTATAAAAAAAATACTTTAATAAATAAACAAGCAAATATTTTTGTTTTTGTGTTAGGATGTCCTCTGTAAGATTCACACCAGCTTTACCCAGTACAATTTTCTTCAGGTGACTAGGTTATTGGAGAATTAGGTAATTGTGAAGGGAGTGTCCAAGGGCTGTTAGAGGACTCAATAGCTTACATTCACATTAATGACTGAAGTAAACCTCGGAAGTAACTTTCAGTCAGGATTGCAGGTAGCAGGATAAAAAGTAAAAAGTAAAAACCCATGACCTACCAAATCAGTATCAAACACTTAGCACGACCTATCTCTGTGTATGTCTCTTCCATATCCTTAACTTCATATTGTTAAAGGTTTCAAAATATTCTGCTCAAATATTTTCAACCTATTTGTACTGCAAACATATTGTATTCTCTATTTGCTTTTAAATAGAGTATACAATTTCTTATCACTTCATAAAAAAGCGGTCTTCTAAAAAAAAAAATATAAACATAACATGTATAACAATTGTGCAACAATACAATATGATTATTATATACAACCACTGCCTCCTAGAAGCTCGTCGTGTATCCTCGTTGTATACAACTTTTTAATGATATTATGATTTATGACCACTAGATATAAAATATCAAAACAAAAATGTTTCATAATCATTATTCAAACAAAATTTTTGCTCTATTGTTATTGGTATATTTTTAGATCGAATAAACAAAATTGTACAATTGACAGTCAACAATGAACATTTTATAGATTTCACAGAACTGCTCCATTATTTACTATTTTAATGAGAAAATACAAAAGCCTATGTTACACATAGGATAGCAGGCCAATTCCAAATTACTCCCTTGATTATGTAGATCCATACTATTCATGGTTGAGGTGGGTTGAAAGTTTCCGAAAACATCTTCAATTATTCACTCCCGAGACAAGCTCCTACCAAGGCCTAGCTCAACAGGAAACATTGATTTATCTAAGTTTGAATCCTGATGAGGACGCCTTCAAAGTCTGACCAATGAACGCTCTGTGCGTTTGATATCTCATGCTGAGTCACCTAGGAAAAGCAACGTTTAGTCAGCCTTATTGCATTAATAAGTACTGTGACTATTAAACATCGTGTTTCTTATGCGGGGTTAGGACTTGCAATGGATTACTCAGAGTTAAACCAAGGACGAGTTCAGTTATTCACCTTTGAGCCTTGGAAAAACTTTAAAGCATTTTGTGTGCACGTGCTTCGCTTGTCAGTACCGTACTTTTATTTTTGTAGCGAGTGGACAAAGGATATTTCATTTTCTGAATAATAATTGTTTGTGGTCTTTCTCACAAATGTTTGAAGCTCACAACACTACCTGTTGATTAGATATTCATCAACATCGTCATCATTATCCATTGCCATTTCCATTTTCTGGCAGGGTCAGCTTAGGATTTGCAACCAATTTTTCCACTTCGTTCTATCCTCCCACAGTCATTCCAATTATGTTCCATCTCTTCCTTGGCCTGCCTAGTCTTCTTGTTCATTCTTCAATCCTTTCTTTCATAAATTCTCTTGGGCATTCTATCTTCCACCATTTGTTTCATATAATATGTCCATACCATCTCAACCGTATCCTTCCTATCGTGTCACTTAACTTCTCTACACCCACCTACCCAAATCATATATAATATAGATAAGATTTGTGACTCATGCCAAAACATTAAAAGAAAAAACTGAATTGAAGCAGCTTTGTAGCAAAAAAAAAAGCGTTAAACTACTTAAAATGTTTAATTTATCAACAATCAAGCAACTTCCCAGTGGATATCATAAAGTACAGTTTTGTACTCTATTAGGCCTACAATAAGTCAATAACAAAGAAAGTATTTTGATCAACACATCAAGAAATAAGCAGAAAATATAAACTGCAAGTTTTAAAACGTTAAAAAAGTAAAAATTATTGGTCTCGATCCGCATCCGCTTCTGGCCTAGTACAAGACTGGTATATAAACGCACAGATCAGCGCCAATAACTTTTCATGAAAAGTTATTATGCAATAACTTATCGCGCAAGAAGTTATCACTTTCGACAATAGGGGGGGGGGGGGGGGGGGGCAGACACCAATCAGATGCTAAAAACTTGTAATAGTAAACACGACAACAATCCAAATTGCTTTCTTTTGGTTTTCTTTTCAATCTTTTCTTTCTTTCTTGTCTTCTTTTCTTTTCACCCATATAGATTTTCAATAAACCTAGTTAATAAAATCCACATCGGTGAATGCAGTAACAAGGTAGTGTGTACTCTATCAATTTCTACTGTACTGTACATAGTAAATTACCTTCCAGAATTAAAAGCCATCCAGCCCCACCAGAGCACAAACAGACCAAGCACAGCGTTGACAGGACTGCCCAGAGGTAGAGCATCTGTTCCCTTGTCGTATCGTCCCAGTCGAGGACCCAGCATAATAGCAGATGCCAGAGCTAAAACATGGAACATTCACGGTTTGTATTTATATAGTAAAACCCTCGGGAACAAGAATCTGAAGAGCTTGATAAGTCAAGTACATTATTATGTTACAAAGAAGTTAAAATAAAACTGGTTTGAAACTAAATAAACTAAATTCTCCTAAGACTACACTTGGTAAGGGATACATTGGAGAGTGGGGTTTGGAGCCAGGTAAAAGTTTGCAAGTAACATTTTAGATAAAATCAGGCCACTACTACAGTAATGAATATTTAGCATATTATATTTATTATGTTTCACGTTGATATTGAGAAATACGAGCAATACTGGAGAACAAGAGAGTTGGCAACAGAGAACGAGGCAATGGCTAACAGAATGAAGAAGGAGAAAAGAGAATCACATTTATACTGGTTCACTAGATCTTGGACAAAAATAATATAGGCCTACATTATAATACTTCGTAGACGCCCGAACTCAGTGTATTTTGAGACATACAAAAAGTTAGGTCTCTATTTGAAAAACACTGCTGCCGAATCCGCCATGTTACAGCAGAGACTGGACCTTTGTGTGTGGAGAAACAGAGCGATATTATCATATTATCACATTATCACAACTTCGTTGGTTGGACGCATAAGATTTCTTAAGCCTTTGGCTAGAAACACACATACATTGGCTGAGCTGGCCTGATTCTAGCTGACGGGGGATTCAATCCAAATAACTTGGCGTCATAACTATATCAAGCAGTCATTATACTTAAGCCTCGTTTTCATGTGACCATTTAGCTGTGACATGACGGAAGTAATAAGTAATAACTAATAATTTATCAATCACAAGAGTGGCCCGACGGGCTCAGTCTCGCAATCGATATTTAACATGTTAGTAAAACTTTCGTCACGACGCGTCTGATGGACTCACAAAAACGAGGCTTCATAATACTCTACAACATGATAACCGCAAACAACCGCTAACAGACACCTGTTTTGGTGGGTACGAGCAGATATTGTCGGTTGTGCAGTGCACAGAGTTACGGTTCTCTACAAAGTAGGGATGCACATCGATACATTTTTCATTATCGATAATCAAAATGGTAATGTCATTATCGAATCGATATCACCAACAAAGCCTGTTCCGATCTGTAAGTGGAACCTTAAGTGTGGCAAGTGTAAGTCAAAACAATGTAATCGCGTTCCGTTTGCTGCCTCGCTGTCTTCAATGTCATGTGTTTGGCTTCCGTTATCGACTGATAGAGGTCAATTCCAAACATAAATCTCGAGTGTGACACCATCAGCCCAGCCAGTGCACATGGCACAACGTGAGATAACCACAGTTTTTTTAGTTTGGTTCGTGCCACGAGACTAATTATTTAATATTTCGATAATCGATAATGAATTTTAGTTAGCGATTATTGAAATTATATCGATTATTGATTATCGATCGATAATATCGATGATCGTGTGCATCCCTACTACTAGGCCGCTTCGCGAACGCTTTTTTTAGTCGCGTGGATGGATGAACTTTTTTGTAAGTTTTTAGTTTGCGTAGAACCACTTTTCCTTTGCAAGTGCTTTTTGAATGCATTGTACGTGATTGTTGTCAAGTTTCTATTGTTACTTGTTAATTGTTATTATAAATCTCAAAAAACACATATTAAAAGTTAAAACCTTTATTCTATGGATTCTGGCTAACTTTTTCAACTTTTTCTTTCAAAAAGCAATACATCACCATTACCTTAATGTCCATGTAAAATATGAACGTTGTAGCCCCACCCGTTTGGTCAGAATCGTCCCAAACGTCACAAAAATATCGCACTAAAAATAAAAAAATCGTTAAAGTACGATATTCATGAGAAATATTTCTTCGATTGTACCCAAAAACGTGGCAGGTCTAATTTCAGAGATTTTGAAGGTCCCGTCCAATTTTCATCAAGATTGCATATGCCGTTTGTCCGGTAATGTGCGAACAAACAGACAGAAAAAAAATAACATTAGAGCTAAATTTTTTTAGGGGTCAGTGAAATTGAAGTCTTTGCTTCGCTCACCCAACAAAGTACAAACTTGTATTTTTCTCCAATAAAGATAAGCCAAATGTGGGCATTTGAGAAGAAGAAATTGTGTCTGGGCACTTTTTCAGCTAGAGAAGTTAAAATTTCAAAATACTTATTGTCAAGTCTTCATCATGTTTACTAGGGTACTAGGGGTAGTACTAGGGAAACGCCAAAGTCGTTGTTAGATGAATGAGTGAGCCATGTGTTGAGTACCCGGTATAACATTCCTTTTCTTCCCCATACCTTAGCCTAGCCTATCATAGGCTAGAGTGGAGCATTATGGCCTTACAGTTGATGCGCCCTTGTACCAACTACACTTAAAACCCCTATTATTTATACCAATATAATCATCAATATTAAATGCAAAAAAAAAGTCTAGTTAGCTAAGGCGTCATCATACCCAAAATGTGGGAGACCTGGGTACAAACCCCCGGTCAGAAAAGATTTTTTTATTTCTGGATTGTATTTAAAAAATTATAAAACATGTTTTGAAATGTATACAATACTATGGAAAACATAGCCAGCCAGTACGAAATACGAGTAAAGATTACAAGGTTTACTCAATGTCCCAGCAGAATTTAGGGGAACCTTGGTCGTTCCATATTCGATATACCTTGATCATTGCTATGCATGTAATCACGGCCTACCAAAAATTATTTGATAAAAATGACTTCTTCAAGAAAAAGCATTGTTGATAAAATGAAACCTACACATTTCAAGCATATTTTTCAATTTATTATTTCTTGTGGGTTTAAATCGAAATGGATTGCGCTCATTTTGTTAGCAGTTCTAAGTTACCTGGTCGCGGATGTCTGTTTAAAATTTCAGTTCGATCTATTTGGCCGTTTGGCCGTATGAGCCCGGACAAACAGAATTAATCACGACAAGGCCCGATCGAGTAGCGTTATAAAATCCTCATTCGCTTCGCTCACTCGTCTAATAAAACATTCTTGTTACCTGAAGATCCTCCAATAAGATGAACCGGTCCAGATCCTGCGATGTCCACAGCTCCCAGGTTGCGAAGGAAACCATGTTCACCCCAGACCCAGCCGGCAGGAAGACAATATACCACGGTATTCATCAGAGAGAAGAGGCAATAAGCCTTGAAGTTACACCTGAACATAGTCAGAGAGAGATTAGTGGGCTTTGAATAAGAATGCCATGTATGTACTTGTGTTGGCACATGAGTGCAGGGGCAGAAAGTGACAACATGTTTTTCAGGAATATTTATACGAAACTCTAAATGGAGACCACCAATAAGTCAATAACATGTATTTCCAGTCCAATGTAGATTAATATTATGTATTATTTATTGTTTATGATAGAAGCTAAATGACCTGGTGCTTAGAGGGCTGTGGATAGGGAAACCAACAGCTTACCTGCTACGTAGGATTGGTGGTGGTGGAGAGGTATTTCTACATGTTGAGAGAACAAGACCCTATTTAGCCAAAACAGTTTTGATGCATTTTTGTGTTTTATGTTCTGGATTGATAATCATCTTATAGGGAAAACATGTAATCAAATAATACCCTATGGTTGGATCAGAGTGCATATTAGCGAGAGTTATGAACTGTATGATATTATTATTTGTCAAACATTCGTTTCTTAATAGTATCCTCTATCAAAATCAGTTATTTAACTTAATAGGATCCCAGACACCAAACAAAACAGGAAGCTACAAGCGGTGAACGTGATTGTATGTTCTCACCTCTCCGCCATGGCCCCAGACACGATAGTTGTTGCAGTTGTGGCGAAAGACAATTGGAAGAGGAACGCACCAAATATTGGACCCATCAACGGATCGTCCATGTCGGTGTCGACGAAGAAATGTCCGAAGGCGATGAAAGGAGTGTGTATCTCCCCGAAACTCAGACCGAAACCAAACGCCCAGTACGTCAACCCGCCAAGAGCAACGTCAATCACGTTCTTCATCATGATGTTTACCTCGTTCTTCACAGAGACGCATCCGGACTCCAACATCCCGAAACCTGGCAACATCACAGGTAACATCACTAGTTGCTACACTCGGCAAGTACTGATGACACAATCCTCTCCAGTTAAAATTTTGAAGAGTATTTACATTTATTGTACTACATTTTTTGTTATGTTAATAGTAATGAATAATTAGTAAATGAAGAGAGACAGTCGTTGTAGGTGGAAAAACTTGGGGATCCCTTTTTAACGAAAAATATTCAAGCTGGAAATTATCCCAGCCGAATTTCGGTTGCGCTGTTTCGCATCACTACTGGCCACGACTTCTTGTACAGACATCTCAAGAGAATAGGGATCAAGAGGGATGCAACATGCAGTGGTTGAAGTGGGGCGGTATGAGCCGGTATGCATACCGTTACTAAAATTACCGACGGTATGCCTTACAGGGACTAATTTGTGATAGATTTTATGCATATTGTTGAATTATGTTGAATAATAGAAAATTAGTAGAATAAAGGCATACGATCCCAAATACTACCCCAATATTGGCAAACAAAAACAAAGATAGACACCTCTCCAAAGTGATTTAAAAGAGTTTCCGACAATCACAACATAAAAAAAATCCCTGTGGGGCAAAACTGGGGTGGGGGGGGGCTGTACTCTCCAGAACCCCTTGGAGGTCCCACTTCAATACTTTCTTCAACATAAGTGCATACCGTCATTATTCCGAATCCACTTTAACCACTAACCACATGCCCAATGTGTAAGCAAGGTGAACAAGATGCTACATACATCCTCGATTGTGCAGCCTTACAATTGATTTGAGTACAGCTGGAATCTACGGGGAAGACCGGGAATGAGCTACTGGCTTTGATGTACTGGTCTGCTAGGGAAGAGAGTGCCCAATTTGAGAGTCGTCCTTTGTAAACTTACCATGTTTTTTAATGTCTCATCTCATATGTTTTTATTAAAGTTTAAAAAGTATTTTTAGAGGGGGGACGAGGATCACCAAAGTGTGCCCCGATAGTAGACGATCCTCGTTTGTTGTCACCCTTTGCCGCTTTTATTTATTTATTTATTTATTATTTATTTAACATCTATCCTATTCAGTTATAAAAACTGATTTACAAAGGAGGACAACTAAATAAATCTAATTACATAGATGCAGAAACTACAATAAACTACATTTAAGTACATATTTGAAATATTAGTATCACAATAACAATGCATTTAAACACAACAATTTTGCTAACAAATGAAAATAATATAAAATGTATTTAATTAATGAATCAAATATAAAAAAGGGTAGGGAATGAAAAGAAAAGGTAAAAAAAAGAAAAGAAAAAAAAAGAAGAGAGAAAAAAAAAGAAAAAAACAGAAAAAAAACATTAAAAAAGAAAAACAAAAAGAAAAAAAACTGATTTATTAGACGATCCCACTCAAGCGAATATGAGGTTTGCCAAAAATCAGGAACAGCAAATCAGGGAGTATAATCAAAAAACTTTCGCGGAAGAAACCACCAAACGTGAATCTTTATTCTTGTGTTCAATCTTCATTTTTGTGTTCAAATCTTGATAACAGTTTAGTTTACGGAGAATAATAATAAACAAGTAATTAAATTGAGGAAAAAAGTTCTGGTGCTATTAAAACAAAAAAAGTAATGTACACCCTCGACCAGAAGTAAATCAAGGGCTTGGAATAGTAGATAGAACTTTTCACCTTGATTTACATATGGTTGATGGTGTACCTGGTAGTGTGATCTTGATTGACTGAAAAGAGTTTTCGTTCTTCACAATGGCAATGTGCAAACTAGATTGTAGACCGATTTAAAAATTAACTCCGCCAGCCAATTACCAAAGGCCTAGTTTTAGATTGGATTGGATATTGCTTAACATCTCATATTAATGCACTTTGGCTATTCGAGACGATGAGTGGTGATAGATGAGGATGAAGTATGAACAGAAGGGAGGAGGGGAAACCTGGTACCGGCATGTAGCCTACTCCTTTCGAAAAGTACCAAGGGGACCAACGGCTTAACGTCCCATCCGAAAGGACGGTGTAACCTTGACAGTCATATAGGTTCTTCCACTAACTCGGACTACCGAGCAGACGTCGAGGAGAACGAAGCCATTACACTAGCTCTCGAACACTCCATCTGCTAACCAGCGATATACATGAGTTTCAGGGCAGAGCAGTCACCCACTCTACCCCTGACCACGCCCGAGTTTGCTTAACATCGGTGTTCAAGTGGGAACCAGTTAAACTACCTCGGCTAAACCGATAGCCTATATAATGAATGCTGTAGGCTTCAGATAAAAATATATTACAAAAAAGGAAAAGCAAAAACAAACAGGAAAACTAAAAAAAGAGATATTGTAAACTTCAAGGTAAGGGCATTTACAAAACAAAACTTAACCTACCTAATATTAAAATGTTATAAAGAACATGTCATGTACTATGAATCTCAATTCAGTAAAGATGGCAACTGGGCCGGGCACATTTAAATACACACACATTACCAAATTATAAAAATCTCACAAAAAAATGTAAAGACTAAGTAGTAAATACAATTGTTCTCATTCATATTTACTGCCAGTAGGCCTATCCAAATATTGCAATTTTTTTGGAAACATGTATCTCTAATAGTATCTCAATACAACTAAGTCAAAATTATTTAAAGAGAGATAACATACCTGTTTGCATGGTAAAAATGATGAAAGATGATGTCATGATCCAGTTCGTATCTTCCATGTTTATGTCAAAGATACCCAAGATGTGCCGAGAACCATTCTGTGCCTGTGTGACGTTTTGAGTCATTTTGCCGGTTAGTGATTAGTATCTGACTTTGAGGTACAAACTCAACCACTGTCGATTGAAGACTGATCATAATATAAAAGTCTGAGCTGGATTTGAAGTAAGAATGATTCAAAAAACATGTTAACTATTTAAAAGATTGCTGAAGGTCTAGAACTCATTAGATGTTCATGATGTTTTTGTATCTTTATCAAGGGCCATTGATTGTCTGCACTTGGCCTTGAGTACAGTTCATGTCAAAAACCACAATAGCAATTTAATGATTATTGGCTAAAAGTCATGTTTATGTAATGATTGACCAGGAGAGATTAATTGATCGACTTTGTGTCTTGATGTCTCTGAATGGAAAAGGGGAAGTAAGACATCAAGATTATTACTGAAAGAAAGTAAAAAGAATTTAGCTTAGAGAACAGTGTGATGAGCCTATACTACAAAGTAGGAAAATATTATGCCGGCTACATCTGGCCACATGCAACTTTGGACACCGAGTAACATTGTTTGGTAAATTGGGTTGCCACCAAATATTAATTTATCAATTATAAATAGATTAGTGGATAATCAATTGCAAAATCCGTTATCAATGTTAGATTATTAATAAATTGTTTACCTTCTTCTCCCATTTAAAAGATAAATCGATAAATTTCATGTTTAAAGATTGTAAGTTTCAAACTAGTAGGCCTACCTGATGATACTTTTAAATTGTAATGAATAAGTGTTTTTTTTTTCTGTTTTATTGTATAACATGACAGAGCTAGGAATTGAACAATAAGCAAATTCCCCTATTTTATATTTGATTAATGTATCAATTTTTTATGGATTGTCAATACTAGCATCCATTGTATGGCGGCAGCCTTATTTAGCAGAATACCAACCAATAGTTTCAGCTTGTTAGCAGAATCTTTCCACACGGATATGGCAGCACCGGCCGCTTATCACCTGAATTATGTATGTGTAAATTGTGTATGCAATATGAATGCTTTCAGTCATAGGTAGGTAAACTAAATAAAATGAACAGGGCAAAAAAGAAATAAGCTTTCAAGTGGTAATCAAATGAAAACTGTTAAGAAGTCCAAGCCTGAAACATAGTATCAGAGTTATAAGAATCCAACCATGGCTATAAAAGACCTTTAAATATTCAGAGTACATCACGTGTGTAAAATTCAATAATGCTATTTTGAGTGTTCGACCGCAGCCAATCAAAAGTTAACGTCTGTGATGTTCCAATTTAAGGAAATAGGTCAATGAAATTAAAGTTAGAGCTATGCAATCCAAACTATTTTTAGTTTGAATTAGTTATCTTGTCTGCAATGTGTGCAAAACAATGTGAAAGTTTCGTTTGTTGCAGGTTGAATTACAATTGCGCCACATGTTGAAGTCTTTTGACTACAGCCATATTAATTTGAATTAAAGTTTGAAAAGTAAATCTTTTCTTATTCATAGAATTGCATACTCTGTATCCAAAATTAGAGAACATGCAATTTTGTTATATCTTTAGACTTAATTCTATAATATGGAATGGAAGTAACTTACTTGTTACAACAAAATACATAGAAAGTAGTTTTTTTTATGAAAACTTTATGCCAATTAAATACATTAGGATCACAGATCACATCACATGTTGACAACGCTCGGATAACAGGTCTATATGTACAGTAGTTACACTTACAATATGAAAATACACCAACACAAGTACAAGTACTACAAAACAAGTACTACAAGAACAAGTACTATTCAAGGTGGCAAGACTATAAAAAAAAACTAGCAGTCTAGACTTACCACCAGAGATTGTGCCAGCAATGAAGAACACAACACTAGGTCTGCATTCTACAAATGGATTATCTCAATCATAACGGTCATGCAAACTTTTATCAACACTGATCATGTGATCACGGACAATTTGGTTGTTCAGAATGTCCCTGCATTATTTTCAATGCGATTTTGTGATGATTAATGATAACTGATACGGCTGGGTTCGAATGAAGGGCCACTTGTAAAAAATATAAAGTAAGAATTGAAAGGGAAGAATAAACACAGGGTTAATTCATTCATTGAAGAAAAGATAACTTAAGCTCAAGAAATTAGGAAGTTGATTGAAGTATGTACCAGTGGCAGTAGGACCTGACCCAGAAATTGACCAGAACTGGTAACATTTTTTTAAATGTACCTAAGTCAAACATTAAATTTTTTTAATAAGCAGGTACTACACCAAGGCATAATTAGATGACCACTTTTCTATGTTTTAAATTAACACATATAAATTATTGAAAGCAATTAGACGTTAGAACTCAACTTACCAGTAGTACTTCAATCAATTGAAAAGGGCTCTGGCAAGGCCAACCTAGTTAAAAAAAAGGTAATTACTGTAGGCGTACTACTAGTTTGGTTACTGACCGTAACTTGATGGGTTACACTCCCCCTCGACCATTCCTCCCAAGCATACACTTAAAATATTCAGTATATTGAATATACTGTTTCATTTGTGTAGTCTGTGCTCTCCACAGTCGGTACTGTTCATCCGTGTATGTAGAGTTTTGCAAGCCCGTTGACTGCTGCACAGGTTGGCTGCCCTGTTGCCATTGTACATTGCCCCAAGGATTTGTTGCAGAGTGCTGATGCACCGTATCATGACTTTGAGAGCGTTGCCTATGCAACGCACTGTACGAGCTTTTATTATTATGGAATTCACAAGTATGAGGAACTTGACTACTTTTGAATGAATCACTTTGTTGGCTCGATTTGGCTATGTCATTTTCTACTTTGTTAACGAATCCTGCAGCGACATTGGAGGATGTGCTCGGCATTTCCATTGGGTTACCTTGAATGTTAGGATGACAAGAAACTGATTTTGGAAGTTGGTGACTACCACACGCAACACTTTGTTTGTATAATTCAACTTCATCATATTCTTTGTCAGATGAGGAACTGCTTGAATAATGTTTCACTTCACGGGGGGGAAGATTTCGATGAGAAATTAGACTTTTACCCTTTAAAATGTTTTGCTCGTAAAGATCAGTTTGATTACATCTTTTATCTTTGTTCTCGTCATTTTCGTCAACACTTTCAGCATCTCCATCACAAACATTGTATTCATCTTCATCATCTTCATCATCTTCATCATCATCAGTTGATGACTCTCCACATGATGAACTGCTTATCTCTAAATAGTTAGCCTCGTGCTCTGAAATAGAAGAGTTAAAAACTTAAAACTTAAAAACAAATATTTCAAGTTATCAATAAGAAAAGAATATAATTATTAATATCATGAAGTATGTTTCAATCTTCATTCAGTGAAGTACTATTAAAAGGGTCTTATATTTAGACTAGGCCACTTTGCGAACACTTTTTTTAGTCGCATTGATGGATGAGCATTTTGTAAGTCTTTAGTATGTGTGGGCTCTTTACTTTTTCAAGTCTCATTGCAAAATCATTTTTGCTAAATTAGGATAATTTTTATAAAGTAGTACGTATTAATGAAATACCAATTAATAGAATGTAACATTTCTGGAGGCCCGAAGACTTGCTTTTTGTACGCATTGTAGGTGATTGTTATAAAATTTCTATAGTTACTTGTTAATTTTTATACACCTAAAAAAACTAACTATATTTAAATTAAAACCATATTTCTATGGATTCTGGCTAACTTTCTTTAACTTTTTCTTTCAAAAGGTACTACATCACCATTATCTTAATGTTCATGTAAAATATGAACGTTGTAGGCCCACCCGTTTGGTCAGAATCGGTCCAAATATCACCAGACGGTAACGTTTTAAGAATAATAAAAGAATAAGGACACGGTGGAGATGGTTAAATATATGAAAAAAATGACAGAAGAGAGGATGCCCAAGACAATGTATGAAGCAAGGACTTAAGGAAAAAGAAGTTGGGGAGGCCAAGGAAGAGATGGAAGGATACCTGCAGGCAAGAGGAGAGAGTGGGAAGATGTGGAAGAAATTGTGGGAGCATAAAAAGTAGAAAAATTTGTCTGACCTTGCCAGAAGGGCAAAACTGTGATGGATGCCAATGATTATATTGATGGGCATTAACATCTACAAATAATCACCTACCATAGTCACAAGTCAGATTATGTGCCAAGTTATCAATAAGATAGGGGTGTGCGAAGCTTCGAAATTATCGAATCTTTCAGGATTCGAATTCGATTCGTTGTTTGAATCTGAAATCATAAAAATTCGAAGTATTCGAAAATTCGAATCCGGCGCCAAACTCCCGAGAAACACGCTAAATAAATCGATAGGTCAATTTTATAGTTTGCAATTGATCATGTGATAACATGGCCGCCGCGTACGTAAACAAAGAATATCCATTCGCATCTTGCTGGTCAAGGAAAAGCGAAGTTTTTCTCGCACGTAGCATTCGAAAAAACAACAGTGCGCTCTCTCCTCTCTTCTCTCTTGGACGATGCTGGCAGCAGGCTGCCTGCAGGCGTTGCGCAAGCGGACGGCGCAGCGCCCGCTCTCTCTCTCTCACGCGAGCCCTAGCCGGGCTGCTGCCAGCTCAGATGACAGGCGGGCGCCGTGTTTACGTCAGTCAGTCTCCCTTCACATAGCGATGCGTTTGCATTATGTGAACGATGTCCATCTCCGAACTCGTACGTAATAATAAGTGCGGGTCCATACAATACATGTTATGTTTAGGCCTACTAATATGCTCTTAAATGACAGCAAGAAGTTTCCTCGCGATGTTATCTTGAAAAGTAGAACAATGCCAAAAGATAAGATAGGCCTACCGCGCGAGATAAATACTTCGCGTTCAGAGAAGGCTGGATGGATGAAGTGTTGTTGAATGGCTGAAGATGTCACGGAGTCTCGAAAACGTGGTAATAACAATGAAAAAACAGCACGGGACCATGAAATTATGGCATTTATGTATGTAACATGTCCCGTGTGAGGTAAACCAATTTTGGATGTCGGATTCGGATTTGGATTCGCGAATCTTTGTGTTTGGGATTCGAGATTCGGATTCGAAATGAAAAATTGGATTCGCACACCCCTACAATAAGAGTATATAATTATTAATTATTAATATCATGAAGTATGTTCCAATCTTCATTCAGTGTAAAAATAAAAATAGTTTGCATTAGATTTAAATTTTAAATTATAGTAGGCCTAGGCATATAGTCAGGCCTACTCTTTGATACTTTGTAACTTACCTTTTTTCCTAATGAAAATAACTTTAGAAAACTCATTTTGTTTCATCTGTTTCTGTGCAGCTGCATTCTTTCCAGTTGGCATAACATCGTTCAATGGGGATGATTTCTGAACGTTTATTTTACCAAAATTTACTCTATTTCCCACATTAATTTTACGCTGCCTTGATTTGTTCCCGGAGTCTTTCCTCTCTGCACTAGAATCGATGGGTCTTGCAATATTTTTGTCAAAATCATCACGTAACGTTGCACTCTCTTTACAAACTTTTTCCGTTGAAAAACAAACACTTTTGGCAATTGTAGAATCCACAGTTAACATATTCGTAGTCGTATGCTCCTTTTTGGAAATATCAACCAATTTCTGCGATTCTAGCATATCAGACAATGTCACTAACTTCTCTTCATCGGGTACAAAGTTGCAAATATTGTCATTAGCACTATTTGTGGAGACATTCAGGAAGAACCACAGCTTCCATAATTGATGAAACACTATGAGCTAGAACGCTGACATTTTTCTTAGCAGCCTCTTTTGAGCCTGGGTTGGGTCTATATTGAGCATCTAATGGAAGACCTGTAATCAAATGAGCCAACAAATCTTCAGTGTCCCAATGAGATGCTTCCTCGTGTATTGCAGCCATCGTCTTTAGATACTCTCGATTGATTGATTGTTTCAGGTATCGGTAGTCCTCCACGCTTGGAGATACGGACGATTCAGACTGAGTCACTTCTTTGGTTGACAGAGTCTTGTCGTCGAAAGCATCGAGGGAATCACAAAGCTGTTGATACGACTCCTGACAGACGTCTTCGTTCCTTGTTGACAGAGTGCCGATCACTTGGGCTACAATCCGTTCATGTTCCTCGTGATTGACATCTCCAGTCAACCCTTCCAGAGACTTGTTTGGTTCTGTCCGGTCTTTCTTTGTTGCCACAGGTAATGTAACCTCAACAGTCTTCGTTTCAACCTGAGACAACCGTAGACTATCCCCATCATTTGACAAATTTGAAAATTGTTTTTCCAAACTACTTCCCTCCGCGATAATCTCATTGTTGCCCAACAAAGATCGAGGTTGAGGAGTTTTTTGTAGATGAGTGACGATACTCTTCGATTGTGCTTTCTTACTATTATTAACACAAGGAGGTTTGGATGAAACTTCAATGTCATTCTTACATGGAATTAATGAAGTGTCAGGTAGGCCTAGTTTACCAATTTGATTTTTGGGCTCACTGATTAACGAAACGTTATTGATATTCTCCGCTGTCTTCATTTTATGCTTAGGTTTCTTAAGTTTTTTGGCTTTTCCATGTTCATCTTTGCTCATATTTATATTTTTAACTATTGGTATGACGTCTTGTGCGGGAGATGTAGGCCTACTATTAATATTAGTGTTTCCGTTATCAACTGCCGGTATAACAGTTTCACCTGTGCCATTCACATGTTCTTTCATCTTGGTCTTGGGAATATTTGAAGATTTCATAAATTCTTCGACTTCGGGGCTGTAAGGACTTTTCAAGGCTTCAGCCGCTTCCTCTTCAGGAGTCAGGACAATACCATGAACCTTTTCGAAACATGAATCGTCTGTCATCCACAGATCTTTTGGTAAATCAGTGTTTGGCAGCAGCATCACATTTTGTTCTTCACCTCCTATCTTACCAAGTATTTTCCTGAAAAATAGAGCGGGAAAACAAAATGAGATATATATATAGAAATCTTTATTAAAAAAATGGCTGCATATGAACTGAAGGCAGTTCAAGAGAAGACGTTATCAATGATGACAAAATGCTTTGAGATACTATGGCTGCCCGAATTCGTTTAGTAGCCTTTACTAAACGTTTCCACAACTCAACCCTGTTCTAAGCGTTTAAACATGAACCCTTCTCCGAATACTGTACCAACCTATTGTAAATCGTTTATAAAATATTTTCCCCTTTGAGTAGTTTATCTTTAGAGATGGCCCAGTGAACAAGATAAGAAGCTGCTAAGTGCTAAATGGCTGAAACAGCAGTTTCTCTTTGTATTACATCTATATTTTGCTATGAGGGTATTGAACAGTGGACACCTGCTAGTGGCTGGCGGAAATGATCACTTAATCGAGCAACGCGTTTTTGGGCGATCAAACATAATGCAGATCCAAATAATATTTGTGTCTATGGCAAAGAGGCTTCCAGCAGCTGGGACTTCACCCCAGGCCCCAGCTGCACGTGCCTCCTCATTGCGGATTCAGGTTACCCGGTTCCCGCAACGTTTGGAACCGAATCCAGATTTTGTTACCATGTGACATCCGGGATCCCTAATAAATAATACTGTCTAGGATAAGGCATGAAACCTCGATCACAATGCCCAGATCAGCGAGTATAATGCAATGTCTTGCGGCTTGCCTTTAAAATATAAAAGCCAACTAGCATATTTCTGTCTGTACGGCACGATACACAGGCAACCACTGCTATGTTGCATCTGAAAAGTTGAGAACCAATTACTTTGGTTAATGCTCGAAACTTTTTGTTTCATACCTGAATTCCCTCTCCTCCTCGCCTTCCGCTACCATCTGTATCACGACTCCGTGCGAGCCGTATCGACCGGCCCGCCCGATGCGGTGGAGGTAAGTCGCGCTGTCATAAGGCACGTCTAGGTTGATGACCAGGTTCACATTCTCTGCGTCGATACCTGGAGACAAAACACGGCGAGACCGTAGTCATACATACACGACACATGTGCATACTTCATTAATCATTAGTGTTCTGTATTAACTAAAGGAAACCAAATAGGCCTAGCCTACAAATCCATTTTAGAAAACAAATGAGTTTTAATTATTCAGGAATGAGTTGCAAAATTATAAATTACAATTTTATGCTAAGGCCTATAAATAAGAGTGAAGACTTAATTTGTTTGTGTTGCTCAAGAGTCCCATGAGTGTATTTTTGCTTCCTTGTTTGTGGCAGAAGTGTTAAACTCCCGAACTGGACTTTCGATCCATTCTAGTAACAATATCCATCATAAATTGGAATAGTAATGATTGAACCACAGTTATTAGTTCTTGTAGCAATCTTAACTTGGCATGTAAAAAATGAAAGCAAATGTATTTTCTTTTCATTACTTTAAGTTAAAGCCTAATCAGATTTAAAGAAGTTAGGGTAAATATTTTATCTAGACCTACATTTAAATATTCTAGACCAGAGAACAATGCCTTAGCTGCATTTTTATTAACATTTTCTCTTGCAATTCTACTAGTACAGACAGAAAATCTGTGAAACCAACTCCATACACATTTGTACTGGTACTTAAATATTCAAATTCATCATTCCCCTTGCCAACACATAAACCTTCAATCACCCCTTCAATACTCGCCTCTAGCAGTCAGGTCCGTCGAGAGCAGCACGCGACACCGAAACTCTCGCAGGCTCTCGATAGCCTCGTTGCGTTTCTTCTGGTCCATCTTGCTAGAGATCCACACAGCCGGCCACCCGATACAGCTGAGCCGTGTACATATGCTCTCCGCCCGTGTGTGGTAGTTGGAGAAGACTAGACACTGTCTGAACGTGATGAATTTGATCAACCGGAACAGTTCTTCGATCTTGTCTTGCACCTGGATTAGGGTAAGAAACTTTTATGAAATTTTTTGTTTAAAATTTTTCCATTTTTTATATTTATTGCCATTGGGTAGTAGGGCCTATTTGACTAGTTATAAGTAAGGATAGGTTAAGGTGTTACCAAAGGCCTTGGGGGCCCTAATTATTATTTTAATTATTTGTTACCTGCCCATAGGAAAGGACGGCTAATGCAGGGCAAATGTGGCCCTCTGTAGCCTGACACAGTGTACAGAGTTACAAGTTCAGATTAACATTACAACAAAGACAACAAGAGAACATGACATTTATAGAGTTAGTCGACAAGCAAGGCAAAAGGCAGATAAGGGTACTTGAAGCGGGGTAGAGGCCTGAAGGCTCGTAGACGCGAAACAAGGTCGTGAAGCTCATTCCTGCCGCCTGCATGAAGACGTTGCACGTAAGCGTGCGAGGGTGTCGCTAAGCCTACTCCATACCAGATACAGTTTGCGTGGGTATAGATAAAGCCCAAATGGCTAGGATACAAACTTGGAACATGAATAAACATGTTTCAGTGGGGGAGAGGTACAAAAGGACGACAGCTTACCTTAAAAACCTTGGGTAAGTCGCACAGACACAAATAGATGAATAGCAACGAGGCACATAATAAATTCCAAGGTCATACCGAATCAGACAAGTTGATTCTGGTGCTGTCCGCGGGCTGGAATCATGTCCGATTGATTGAATGTCCGATTGATTGATCGGTGTTTCTAACTTAAATATGCTGGTCTCTAGTTGGTCATTGTTCGCTAGTCAATGGTGTCGGCGCCTACAGGGATGGCTTGGTCGGCTTTAAATTTAATGTCCCCCACTGAAAATTAGTTCTGTGACTTGAGTGGGTAAACTCTAAATTCAAATTTATTTCCATTTTATTTATTTATAGACGAGTTTATGATCAATACATTTCGACCAGCTAGTGGTCTTTATGAGCGTTTTAAAGGTCAGCTGTTGTTCTTCTCCGCTACAGTAAACCAGATATAGATTGACCCCACTGGTAAGTAACTTGTCGAGATCAGGAAAGCTAGGCTGTTACGTGTGGCTGTAGCCATAGAATAGGATTTTGCACACGGAGAAGTAAACAGAATAAAACACAAACATTGATATTGATTGATTGCTTATCGTAGTAGTAATAATATGTGACACACATAAAAATATTATTCTTGTAGCCCTAGGTCTACAGGAATTGAACATTTTCAACGTTTCATCACGAACCTGGATGGTCACAGTCGGGTGGTAGGGAACAACTGAGACGAACTGACGCAATCCAAGGAGGACGACATTTTCTAAGGTGCTTGGACTAACGTGGATGGGCGAGCGCATGTAGAGGGTCAAGAACTCATCGAGCTTCTGCGGGTAGGTGGCGCTTGACGCTATGATCTGTTTGCTAGCAGGCAGTCTGGAGAAGATGTAACTGCAACGAAAGAAAAAAATCAATATTTGTATAGCCGTGTCACGTGGGTTGCCGTTTCCAATCGCAACAGCATTGCTGCCAATGCACATTATCACCAACCTGAAAATTACATTGCTCGATAAAACTGTCTCTGAAGATCACTAGGCTATAATTATTATTTATACCCAAAGTTAAATATTGACAACAATAGAAATAATAATAATAATAATAATAATAATAATAATAATAATAATAATAATAATAATAATAATTTTTTTTTTTTTTTATTAATAATTAAGCATCATTACACATCAAACATATTCTATTTGATTCGATATCCCACAAAGCTTCATCAGAAGCTTGTCTGTGGGCTCATTATAATATACAAAATCACGGACAATAAGAGCATAAAAATCAATACCAAATTATGTCAGACACAGGACAGTATACTAAATACTAAATTATTGCCCATGAGCCGCCATCTGCTCCACAGTACTCAACAGAAAATATGTGCAACTTTACTATTACATCAAAGGAAGTAGAGGATTGCCTACAAAATCTGAAAAATGGAAAAACGCCTGGTCCTGATAATATACCAATTAACGTCATCAAGTTCTGTAGCAGAGCGTTATCAAAACCATTGGCTGCCCTATTTAACAAATCATTAAAATGTGGAACTTTCCCTACTCGTTGGAAACATGCAATTATTACTCCTATACTAAAAAAGGGTAGCAGGTATAATGTGACGAACTACAGACCCATATCGTTATTATCGACATTCTCCAAGGTTTTTGAAAGCATCCTCCATAAACGCATATACAATCATGTTGCTAATCATATTGCACCGGAACAACATGGCTTTGTCAAGAAAAGGTCAACCGTCACGAACCTTGCTCAATACACTAGTGACATTGCATTTCACATCAATAATGGGGATCAGCAGGTGGACGCTGTTTATACTGATTTCAGCAAAGCCTTTGACAGCGTTGACCATAACCTTCTTTTGCTGAAATTGCGTGGCTACGGGATCCAGGGAGATATTTTGAATCTACTCTCCAACTACTTGTCAGGTCGATTGCAAAGCGTTGTTATTGATGACGGAAAATCTTCACCTGAATCTGTTACATCTGGAGTGCCCCAGGGGTCGATTCTGGGACCGTTAATGTTCACATTATTTGTTAATGACGTTCCGTCATGTTTTAAAACTTGCAAATGTTTAATGTATGCTGATGACCTGAAAGTGTACAAACGCATCAACAATATTGAGGACTGCGAGTCTTTCCAAACGGAGCTTGATGCATTTTCTACGTGGTGTAAGTCATGGAAGCTTAACCTAAATGTGGCTAAGTGTAATTTTATTACGTTTACTACTAAAAGGAAAGGTAATATTGACTTCATTTACCAGCTTGATAACTCTCCGCTAATGAAGGTGAATACTATCCGTGATTTAGGTGTACAACTGTCAAGTGATCTCTCATACAATAATCACCTACAACTTATCATCCTGAAGGCCCTTAAAATGCTCGGCTTTGTGAAAAGGAATTGCACAAAAGACTTTTCCATTGGCACTTTCAGGAAGCTTTTTGTGGCTTTAATAAGACCTCAAATTGACTATGCAAGTGTCATATGGAACCCTCATCACATTACCAAAATTCGTAGCATTGAACGTATCCAGCAGAAGTTCGTTAAGCATGTCTGCTACAAGACCAATGTTACTTATCATAGATGCAACTATTCAACTTTATGCAAGAATTTAAATCTTGCATCACTCGAAAATCGTCGCCAGCATACAGATCTAATATTTCTGTATAAGCTTCTGCACAATTATTTGACTCTCAGCTTCTTCATTCAGTACATTTTCACGTTCCTGCAAGACTAGCACGAAACCTTCAGACTTTCATCTTCCCAGAAGCAGACTAGACATTTTAGTAATTCACCAATAAACCGGATCCAACATACGTATAACCAATTAGTTGTCATCCATCCTGATCTTGACATTAATCACCTAAACTTTCAATGTTTTAAAAACTATTTCTTCAAAATATGTTCTTGAGGTTTATAACTTTTGTAATCGTCATAGTTTATTTTATTTTTTTTGCATTTCGTTTAGTATAATGTTCTTTTGTGCACCTGAGACATATTTAGATGTTGTTTGATTTTTGAATCATTTTATTTTTTGTGCTTTAGTATTAGCTATTTATGAAATGCCTATATCGCACTTGTGAGGTAACTCTGTTGTTGGTGGCAATAAATAATAAAAAAAAAATATATATAATATTGTATAATCGATACATATGTCAATAATCGTAACACATTGAGCAGTTGCCAAATTATTATCAATTTTGAATACTTTCAGCCAGCACATTAAAATAGTACATAGGGCCTATAACAACTATATAAATTATAATATTAGAAAAATTTTAAATAAAAAAATCAAAACGTCAAAAAAAAAATTAAACGTCATTAAACAAAAAGAAATTCTTTAACTTTAACTAAACTTTACTAATTTTATCTAAATCTTTTAGTTCTTTAGGCAATAAAGTGAAACTTCGCGGTACACTAGTTTTTAACGACCTTTCACCATACCTATTTGTTTACACAAAGTGGAAACTCGAAAATATACAAAATTACGGACAATAAGAGCATAAAAATCAATACCAAATTATGTCAGACACAGGACAGTATACTAAATACTAAATTATATAATATAATCGATACAATATGTCAATAATCGTAAACACATTGAGCAGTTGCCAAATTATTATCAATTTTGAATACATTCAGCCAGCACATTAAAATAGTACAAAGGGCCTATAACAACTAAATAAATTATAATATTAGATAAATTTAATACAAAATCAAAACGTCATACAAAATTAAACGTCATTAAACAAGAGAAATTCTTTTACTTTTAACTTAACTTTACTAATTTTATCTAAATCTTTTAGTTCTTTAGGCAAAATTGAAAATTTCGCGTACACTAGTTTTCAACGACCTTTCACCATATTTGTTTACACAAAGTGGAACTCGAAAGTTATTAGCGGCCTTCGTTCTTGTAGAGGTGTTATGGTCGATTTCGATTTTATACTCATTACTATAATAATAATAATATAAGATTAACCTATACGTAAACAACTTATTTACAGGGAGCAAACCAGTTATTTTGAAAAGTTCATTTGAGGAACACCGCTCGTTATGTGATTAGGAAGGATAGTTTTTAAATCTTATCTGCAAGTTGGAAATTGATTATGTACACATTTGAGGGCATTTCCCCAGGCCAACACAGCAAAGAGATGATTGACTCAACTAAAGAAATATAAACCGTTCACAGTAAGTTGTAAGGGAGAATGTACTTTAAGTGGTATATGTGCTGCACATGGGCAAATCCGATTAATAACTTAATGATATATTTTCCCACGAAAAGCACTTGTCAATTTCAATACCAAGGTACACATGACTATACACTGACTCAAATTTGTTTACAAGTGCAGTTAATTCCACAATTACTAAGGTAACGTTATTGTGCAAACAATCAACTGAATGTGATACGACTTCAACTAATGAGTTATGGTCAACATTTAATGGACTGGATATGTGTACTATCTTAGTTTTTAATGCATTTACAATCAACCCACCGTTGTGCGTCCATCTCAACAAATTAACGTAGTCTTCTTGTAAATAACTTACCTCAGTTGCCAGTATCTTATGAACCGCAACGAGTGCTGAATCATCGGCAAAGAAATACGCATAACATTTTTTTAAATATCGCGTCATCCCATTTACATATATCAAGTACAATAATGGCCCTAAAATTGATCCTTGTGGTAATAATCCTTGTGGTAATAATAATAATAATATAATAATAATAATAATAATAATAATAATAATAATAATAATAATAATAATAATAATTAATACTAATAGGTCTATATAATGTCAAGGCAGAGCTTTTGAACATTGCGGTAAAACATTTTAGGTTTTTGCAGGGGTTTTTACGTCCCTGGCAACTGAAACCCCCAAGAATTTTTGGGTTTAGGTCAATGTAACACTGTATTTGAAAGGGTCCTGATCTCCGTTTCCCGAGAAAACCCAAATTTTTTTGTTTTTGGGAAATGGTTTTGTGGGCCGTACACAAAAAAAGCATATGAAACCATTTCTGACCCATCCCTTTGTCAGCACCACGTTCCCCCCCGACGAAAGAAGGTATGGGAACTTTTTTGGCCTAAAACTTAAAAGGGTAAAATTGCTCCTTTTCTGCAACTTTTGCAATTTGGACTTTTGCGACCCAAAAATCCCCAACCCGAAAAAAAAACCGAAAAAATAAATTCTAAGGATTACGGTTAGGACACTTTCTTATAACAGTTTTCGCATCAGGAAAAATATGTTTTTTAATTTTCAGTTCAAACCGGTTTTATGCCAGGTGACAAATGCCTAAGGTCATTGTTCAAGGTAGTAGGCCTACTTACTTGATGGACTTCTGGAAGTTGGGCTCCATAAGTTTGTCTGCTTCATCTAAAAAGAAGAGTCGAAAAATCTAGTCTTTAAGGTTTGGCTCCCCGAGAGCTTTTAACGTCCAGGGCACAAAAAGCAATGTGGCAGTTTTGTACGTTTCGTTTGTCTTCTTCGAACGACATACCACCGATGAAGGTTTGAACCTTCAGACCTGTCGAGCAATGCATTTATATAGAGTAAACCCAGATTACATGGTCAGGTTAAAATTTGTCAATAATTTTTATTGTGAAATGGGCATTGTCATTTTGCGGCATATTAAGACACTAAAATTTTATTTTTAGGTTTTTTGGGGAAAGGGGGCCAAAACCTTTTGGCCCACCCAAAAATTAATTATTGTTTAAATGTTGGCACAGATCCCTGCCCGGTCACTAAACCCAAACCCCCATGCCCGGCACTCAACCCCAAACCCCCATGTCCCGGTCACCAACCGACCACCCGACCCGGTCACCAACGACCCCCATGTCCGGACCTAACCCCCAAAACCGCCCCCGGTCACCAGCCCACCCGCGCCCCGGTCACTCACCGCCCCCAGCCACGGGCATCAACCGACCCCCATGTCCCGGTCACTCAGCCGACCACCCACCAAGGGCACTCAAACCCACCCGCCAGCCCCGGTCACTCGCCCACCACCCCGCCACGGCACTCAAAACCGAACCCCGCCAGCCCCCCGGGCACTCAACCGACCACCCTGTCCGGACCTAAACCGACCACCCAGCCCCCGGCACTCAAACGAAACCCCGCCACGGTCACTAACCGACCACCCCCCACGGCACTATCGACCCCCCTGTCCCGGACACTACCCACCACCCGCCCCGGGCACTCAACCACCACCCCAGCCCGGGCACTCAACTGACCACCAGCCAGGGGCACTAAACCCACCCCCCAGCCACGGACTAGCCCACCAGCCCCCACGGTCACTCAGCCGACCACCCAGCCCGGGGACCAGCCGACCCCCTGTCCGGCACTCACCGACCAGCCCCAAGGCCCCCAAAAAACAAATAAAATAAAAGGGCCCGCCGGGTTTCCAAAAAAGGAAAAAAAAAAAAATTTTTGGGCAAAAAACGTAAAATCCCCCCCAAAAAAAAAAAAAAAAAAAAAAATTTTTTTTTTTTTTTTTGGAAAAAAAACCCAAAAAAATTTTAGACTTAAAATTTTAAAAAGGGGGAACCCAAAAAAATTTTTTGGTAAAGAAATACCATCAAAATGGAAAAAAACCCTTTGAAAACCTTATTAAAGGAAAAATTTTTTTAAAAAAAAATAAAATTTAGAATTAAAGGGAAAACGTTTTTTTTAAAAAAATTTTGGGAAGGAAAAGGGGCCGGGGGAAAAAAAAAGGGCCCAAACAAAAAGAAAAAAAGTCCATTTTAAGGTTGGGGGGAAAAAAAAGGGGGAAAATGGTTTTGGGTGGCAAGGGGCAAATCCGTTAATTTTTTGGGAAATTTTCCCAAAAAAAGAGGGGTAATTTAATACCAAACCAAAAAATGACTCTTTGTTTAAAAGGCGGGAACCCAATCTAAGGGTAATTAGGGAAAAAACAAGGATTAAGGGGTTAAAAATTATAAACTTTTTGGACGGAAGGGGTTTTTAATTTTTAAAAGGTTTAAATCCCCAGTGGGGCCCAAAACAAAAAAGTATCTTGATAATTCCCTAGTTGCCTTTATTTTAAACCCGAAGAGTCAACATCAAAAGCCCCAATTTTTTTTAAATTCGGTCACCCCATTTCAAAACCAGTAAAAATTGGGGGCCCTTTGTCTTGGGAAAAACCTTTGGGTTTAATTTAAGGGTTAAAATAATTTTTAAAATAAAATTTAATTAAATTAAAAATTAAAAACATAGTAAAAATTTTTTAAAAGGGGGGTTTCTTTTTGCGGCAATTTTAAACACAAAAAATTTTTTATTTTTTGAAAAGGGGCTTCTTATTTTGGAATGCCCCAAAAATTTTGGTTATTAAAACAACACCTTTTTTGCAATCCCACCCCCCCGGAAAAACCCAAATTTTTTAAAAGGTTTTTTGCGCCGACCCCCAAAAACAAAAACCACTTTCTTACCCACCAGCACCCTACTTCCCCCCACAAAGAAGGTTTTTAACTTTTGGCCTAAACAAGGGAAAATTTCCCATCCGCAACCAGGAATTTTGCGACCAAAAAAACGCCTAAAAAAAAAACAAAAAAAAAAAAAAAAAAAAAAAAAAAAAAAACCCACAAAAAAAAAAAACAAAAAAAAAAAAAAAAAAAAAAAAAAAAAAAAAAAACAAAAATAAGTTTGTCTGCTTCATCTAAAACGAAGAGTCGAACATCTGATGTCTTTAAGTGTTTGGCCTCCACGAGATGCTTCAGACGTCCAGGTGCACCAACAGCAATGTGGCAGTTTTGTACGTTTCGTTTGTCTTCTTCGAACGACATACCACCGATGAAGGTTTGAACCTTCAGACCTGTCGAGCAATGCATTTATATAGTATGTATAGTAATAGCCTAGTATTACATAGGTCTAGGTTAACATTAGTACAATAATTGTTCATTGTTAGTAACATGGGCATTGTCATTTTGCGGCATATTAAGACACTAAAATTTTATTGTTATGGTTGTGTTGGGGAAAGGAGACCAACAGCTTAGGCCTACCTAAAATTAATTATTGTTGAAATGTTTCGGCATAGATCCCTGTCCCGGTCACTCAACCAACCACCATGTCCCGGTCACTCAACCAACCACCATGTCCCGGTCACTCAACCGACCACCCAGCCACGGTCACTCAACCGACCACCCAGCCACGGTCACTCAGCCGACCACCCTGCCCGGTCACTCAGCCGACCACCATGTCCCGGTCACTCAACCGACCACCCAGCCACGGTCACTCAACCGACCACCCTGCCCGGTCACTCAACCGACCACCCAGCCACGGTCACTCAACCGACCACCCAGCATCGATGATCAACAGATTTGTGAACTTTAAACTAAATGTCTGTTGATTCTTCTCCTACTCTTCTCCCAATACCCTAGCTCTCTCCGTATTCACCCTTAACTGACCAATACTGTTATCATTTATTTCACCCTCTCCCTGCTTCATCTCTGCCTTCCCCAGCTAGGTAAGCCTACTTTAACATTGCTCAATGAGGAAGGTCACGTTTGATGAAAACTTTCTGAATATAGATTAGTTCTAAGTTATTGTGGGTTTGGTTTTAACCTTTAAGCAATAGGCCTTGTGATTCAATTGTGGCTCTCCTACTACCACACTCCAGATGTTTAGATGCCTAGGCGAAGGCCTATAAGTATGACCCTCACCGTAAGATTTTGGAACTCTATACCTAGGTCTATGAGATGACTACATTGAATACTTGCCTCCCCACCATGTAGTCAAACTCGTGTATGCATATGGGTGCTCAACAGATGGTACGTGGTATGTGGTGGTATGTGTAGCTTGAAAGTATTGTAATTATCCGGGGCATAAAATTTGATTTGCATTAGTACAGAAAGTCTTCTGTTACTCGTAAGTCATAGTGTTTAGTTTTAGTTATTCCTACCTTGGATTTTGCTGCCAACCTGCGTGGCAACATCTGTGATTTGTAAGGCTATTTCACGAGTAGGAGCAACAATCAAAACCTGCACACTCTTCTTTTTAACATCTATTTGTTCCAATGCTAAGACGGTAAAGACGAGTGTTTTACCAGTTCCCGACTTTGCTTGCATTACCATATCTGTAACAGAAAAACATACACTTAGAGGCAGACCATGAAAAGGATTAGAATTACCCATGTTGGGCAGAGTTTGCTTCACAAAAATCATCATCAAGAGCAGGGGTGGAAAACTACCGGTCGCCCGCTCGCCTGGGCGAGAAGAAATTTCTTGCTGGCCCCTAAATAATCAAGAAGTAAAAAATACACTTTTGAGAAAAAAGTAACAATTTAAATAAAAAATTATTATTTAAAATTAAAATTTTTGAAGACGCGCCCATAAAACTAGCTTGACCATTCTTACATTTATCAGGCGGGCTCAGCTCGAGCTCCTTTGGTACAAGCTTATTTTGCTTGATAAACATGCCAGTCCTGTTGTGGCTCGCTCCAGTTTCGGCTCCCAAAACAAACCGAGCCAACTCGCTCAATACGATCTGGAATTAACGTGATAAACTTAATCGGACCGGACTTGAACACGTGACCGATCCCATTCCCACCACTTTAAAAAGTACACATTTCTAGGCCTGTTAAGGTCCAATCAACTGATGTGCGCCATTTTTCTTCATCCATATTACATTCCCGAATCCCGCCAACATGGGCATAGGCCTACATCATGTCATGTTATTTGTTCCAAGTCTAAGGAACCAGTGTACCTAGTAGAGTGAATGCACGAAGAACCATTGGTTAAAAATTAAAATGGTCGAGAGAGCCAAAGTACGAAAAAAGCCTTATCCTAGCAGGTAGCCCTAGGCCTAGGCATGGCCTAGGGCTCTGCCAACTCAGAGAATTTTGGTTTTAAGGTTAAGGAAGCCCTAGGCCCTAGGCTTTGCCAGGAGGCTATAACAAGAAAGATCAGGTAGGAACAGGCACACATGTATAAACAATTTGTAAAATAAACACCTAGGCTACAAGAAACTAGGGCTAGGCCCACCCTTACCAAATCCAACTTTTCCTATTGGTATCGCCTTTAATTGAATTGGAGATGGTTTCTTGAAACCGCAAGCTTCCAGACCTTCCAAGGTTGCACTTTTCATTAACAGGCCCGAGAAAGATACATCTTCTTGAATTTGGATATCCAAAGTTCTATCTTTTTCTGTTATATCGTGACCAATTTGACGAAACATGTTAACAAGTAGAATGAAATAAAACGACTGACATGCGATTCGTCTGTCACAGCGGGCTCTACTTAACCTCACTTTTTCGGTAGCGAGGCGAATTCTCTTCTGCCAGTAGTTTCTATAATCGCCGCAAGGTAGCATTACCTCCTGGACAAGCATGTAGTGCATAGACTCGCTAAACAAGGCGGTAACTAGGTTTCGGGGCTGCTAGTAGTTTCAATTTTTTTTTTTTATTATTTATTTATTTAACGTCTATCCTATTCAGTTATAAAAACTGATTTACAAAGGAGGACAACCAAATAAATCTAATTAGATTGATGCAGAAACAACAATAAACTACATTTTCGTAAATATTTGAAATAGTAGCATTAGAACAACAATGCATTTAAACACAACAATTTTAGTAAAAAAAAAATATATATATATGCCTATGCATTTAATGAATGAATCAAATATAAAAAAGGGTGTAGAATGAAAAGAAAAGAAAAGAAAGGGAAAAAAACAAAAGAAAAAAAAAGAAAAACGTAAAGAAAAAAACTGATTTCTTAGACGATCCCACTCAAACGAATATGAGGTTTGCCAAAAATCAGGAACAGCAAATCAGGGAGTATAATCAAAAACTTTCGCGGAAGAAACCACCGAACGCGAAATCTTTATTCTTGTGATCAATCTTCATTTTTGTGTTCAAATCTTGATAACATTTTAGTCCAAAAAATCTTGACTCATATATATAATTATATCAGATATAAAATTATTTAAAATTGTTCAAGTCAAACTGATCCACAGCAATGATACAGGAAAACCTAACTCAAGTTGCAAGCTCCATCAGTGGGCGGCAACCAGACAATCTAGTCAGAAAAATATAATTGAAAATACATTGTTTATATCATAAATCAAGCAATAATGAACAAAAAAGAGAAAAGAAAAAATCATTAACAAGAACTTATGAAGGAAAATTTAAAACATTACACAAATACACAGACAATAACCTACAAATAAATAGTAAAAATCAATTCTTTGCTCTTTGATTCATTATCATTGCTTCAATTTTACTTTTAAATTGTACAATTCCTAGATCAGTAATCTGGCTTCTAATATCATAGAAAATTGAATTCCAATAGGATACGCCTCTGTACATAAATGACTTTCTAAATGCTTTAGAATTTAATCTAGGAACTTCCAATGAGTTTATTTAAAATAGAATTTATATCATGATCAACAATTTTTGGATGAGCGAAGCGAAGACTTCAATTTCACTGACCCCCAAAAAATTTAGCTCGGGTGGTTTTTTTTTGTTTTTTTGTTTTTTTTGTTTGTTGTTTTTCTGTCTGTTTGTTAACTCTCTACCAGGCAAACGGCATATCCGATCTTGATGAAAATTTGAGGGGACCTTCGAAATCTCTGACTTAGAGGGGTATTGTTTTTGGGTACAATCGAAGAAATATTTCTCATGAATATCGTACTTTTACGATTTTTTTCGATTTTTAGTGCGATATTTTCGTGACATTTGGCCGATTCTGACCAAACGGGTGGGTTACAACGTTCATATTATACATGGACATTAAGGTTATGGTGATGTAGTACCTTTTAAAGAAAAATTTGAAAAAGTTAGCCGGAATTCATAGAAATAAAGCTTTTAATATAAGTTTTTTTGATTTGTATGCGATATTTCGTGCCATTTGGGCCAATTCTGCCCAAACGGGTGGGGCTACACAGTGGCGCGCTGACCATATAAGACCAGGAGCAATTGCTCCTGTCCTAAAGGGGGGGGGTGGGTGGGTCCCCGGGGACCCACCCACCCCATTTTATTTTGTATTTATTATTTATTTCATACTTTATTTACCTCATCATATTAGGACATTGCAAACAATTAATAATTAAACTATATCTACATAGTTTTTTTCCAAAAACTTGGGAATGAGTTATAAGTTCTAGAAATCGTTTAAAATCGTAATATTGCGATTTTCATGAGAAATAATTTTTAAGATTGCGCTCTTAAACGTGGCAGTTCTAAGTTCAGAGATTTCGAAGGCCTCCAGAAAATTTCATCGCAATAAGAGTATCGGTTTAACCGGAATCGTGCTGACAAACACACAAAAATACAGAAAAAAAACAAACAAAACATTCCGGATTTTTTTCTCCAGTGTAGTGAAATGGAATCTTCGCTTCGCTCGCTACGCTCATCCAATCAATAAAACCCCTTTTTTAGGTAAATAAACCTATATTTAACAAATATATTATTGAGAACAAAAGTTTTACTTTTAGAGAGTTCACTTCGAAGTTCCTTCAGTGGGTGGATCCCGTTGATGTTGTGTCACCTCACATTTGTCGACGTGTAACAAAATCAACAAGTCGTTCGCCTGTTTAAATGTGTTCTTTTTTGTGTTTCTATTTTATAGATGTATCTAAAATATTAAAAGATTGGGTGGTTTGATCTTGTAGTTAGAATTCAATTTCATTCCTTCAATTTAAAAATATTTCATTCCTCTGTGTTGGAGAGTAACATAACTGAATTGTTATCTTCTACCATACCAAGTACCAACAATACCACAGGTCTGATAAAGTTAATTATTCATTATATAAACAGCTGTTAAAATAAATCACATAAAAACGACCATGGTTCAGCCAACGGGTTCGTTGGCTCTTTAAATCTTTAAATGATGTTTTCTGTATTTTGTGTCATCATATAACGATGTATCTTAAATGTAAGGGGTTGGATATGATTTGATTTTGCACAAGGAGTTAAATTTGACTTGATATTTTACATACGTTTCCTTCAATTAAAATATTTCATTTCTCTATGTTGGAGGGTAATGTTACTGAATTGTTATCTTCTAGACTTCTACCTTCCATATAAATATCCTGGAATTCAGGCACCTGTCCTGCTGTCCCTAGAAAAAACACCCGGTACGGGTAATGTCCCAGTTTTTCTTTTAGGACGTTTTCATAATATAATCTGTTTAACAAATCAAATGAAATCAAACCTATTTATCGATCAAATTTCTAAGTGCAAAACGGGGACCAGACCAAACAGGAGGCGTGAAAATTAAGAACAATGAAAACGTCTTAGAGGACTGATGAATTTTGTTTTTTTCTTGCATGTAATGGGTTTGTATTCTGTTACCAAAAGGTATTTTCTAGTGCTTAAAACTCGTTAAAACACGCTAAACACACCCTAAGAATTGAATTTTTTTCCGGGGCTATGCGCCCCGGACCCGCATGTTGCATGGGGCGTGAAAATTAAGAACAATGAGAACGTCTTGGAGGACTGATGAATTTTGTTTTTTTCTTGCATGGGCTGGGTTTGTATTCTGTTACCAAAAAGGTATTTTCTAGTGCTTAAAACTCGTTAAAACGCACCAAACACACTCTAAGAATTGAAAATTTTTTCCGGGGCTATGCGCCCCGGACCCGCATGTTACCTGGGGGGCTACCCCCCAGACCCCCCATTCATGTGTTTATTTGTGAGGGTGGGTGGGTCCTGTAAGAGGGGGCTTGCTCCTGTTCGATTCAAGGGTTCAGCGCGCCACTGGGCTACAACGTTCATATTATACATGGACATTAAGGTTATGGTGATAAAGTACCTTTTGAAAGAAAAAGTTGACAAAGTTACCCAGAATCCATAGAAATAAAGCTTTTAATATAAGTTTTTAACGGTAAATAAAAACAAATTGACAAGTAACAATAGAAAACTTGACAACAATCACCTACAATGCGTGGGAAGCAAAAACAAAGCAACAAAGCACTCGCAAAAGTAAAGATATCCCACGCAGACTAAAAACTTTAAAAAAAGCTCATCCATCAACGCGGCGGGACTTGAGCGTTTTCCTAGTAAAAATATTTGGTAGAATACCTTGCCGCAAGGTAGAATTACCTCTTGGATAAGCATATAGTGCATAGACTCGCTAGACAACGTATCACGGTATCAACACAACATCGAATTTTCAGAAGTCCTTTCGCCCAGCTCCACTCTACCAAGGACTGGGATAAAAACCAGAACCAGCGCACTTCAGATGCTGTTATCCATGCATGCTAGCTGTGCTGAGACAGCAAGTTACGGACTTGGTGTAGTCATCGGTGTAGTAGCTATCAAGTGTATTGTGTATCCTAGGGGTTGTTAGCTATCGTTTGTAGTTTCGGTCGAGTCGTTTGATCCATGGTTTGACTTTGGCGCGCTTTCGTTAACATTAATTCCGCAGCGGAGCGCCAGCAGTGTCAAGATTTTTATTCCTTCGTTCCCGAGATGCCCGCCACGCTGCGCGAGTAGTAACAATGGTGGCATCGTCGTGTATTGGCGATTTGCTGGTGAAAGCATTCGCGGCGTCCGCAATTTTTGTTTGCCATTTGTTGTTTGAGAATTATGTGAAAGTTTATTAATAGACTGAACGTTTTGTTGTGAATTATAAATTTTAGTGTTATCTTCACAAAAGTGATATCGTGTTCCTTCAAAAAACGGTGCTGTGTTAATGTCAACGTCACTTTTCAACAAAGGTAAGATTGCCATCATACAGCCACGTACTTTTTGACGAAGATTTTCAAGGCATTTTCTAGTCAGTACACGTACCAAAACGAATTTATATTGTTTGACAATATTTTCTCATGAAATGAGATAGACTTATCAGTATTCGGCTTTGTTTATGCCTAGATAGACGTTGATGAATGCCACCTGGCGTATCTTGAGACTGGCTATGCAGCCAATGCCCACATTCGGGTTGTTGACTGGGGCAGGCTAGGCCTAGCAACTCCGTGCCCGGAGGCAAACCTGTGTTGTAGTCGGCTACGATCCTTCTTATTATGCGAGTTATAAATCTCGTGGTGCAATATTCACGATTGCATGAGTGTATTTTTGTCAATGTGGCGACCCTTGATAGAGGCCTAGCTAGGCATTTTACCATACGCAATCCAACGTCGGACCTCCCCAGACGTTCATTTTTAGCCTGGACCACAAGTTCTCTTTATGTTTACATTTCACATCCGGATTGAGGGTTGCTTGCTTTCCTAGCCTACCGCGTGTATGATAATATCTGCCTTTGTCTGTGGACTGCCATTAATTTCTGACATAAAACAAACTGAAAGGTCTTGCGCACATGGGTATGTGTTCAGAGTACTCTTTTATTATTTCAAATTCAAGGGCATCAATACGATACCGTTGCTACTTGAAAATCGAAGCGAAATAATGTCAAGTTTTATTTTCAGGCTCGTTGTAGGATACATAGTACCTAGCGACTAAATCTTAGATTAAACCCAACTATGTTCGTTCGTGGCTGGGACCTTTAAATATTAAAACCTTTGATAGACAAGACAACTCAGTAAAAAACAGGCTTGGTTCTGGCAACACCATCAGAGACCTCGAGAGTTATGTGTGTGGGCGTGGCATTTACAATGAAGTTCGTTCACACTATAATCAAACGAGACAGTCCCGTTTTGATAAAAGCTTGTCCCTTGATTTTATAACCATCCTAAATATCGACGATTACTTGAAACTGGAGCTCCTTCACCGATCGTGCCTAGGCCCTACTTGCGACCTGCTGTAAACCTGTTAATCACAAGTTAGGAGAAGACAAAGAATGGAACTCGTTCTTTTTTCTTCGCTCGGCGGAGTTTTTGATCATAGGATGCGAGTTCAGGTTCACTAAAGCAATTCAGGTCTGATGTCATTCAATAAAAAAACTTGATTTGTTTGGGCTGGTAGTTGTAGGCCTAGGTCTACCTACTTGGATCGAGGCGAACAGGCTAGTTACTTGTATGTTGCTTTCATTTGGTGAGTGAAACGATTATTATTGATAGCTCCGCAATGTGTCGTCTTGTCTCGTATCAACTTTCAAAAGGGTTTACAAAATTACTTAGGTGAAGGGTTACTCAGCGATGTTTTAACCATTTTTTCGTTGAAAAAAACACTCAAAAACCCTAACGCAGTAATTGTTAATGATTTTTAAACAGGCGCACACAAGTTTTCACAAAATAAAACACAAAACAACACTAACTACATAGGGCCCACAATATCAACCACCATCACCTCCACACTCGGATCTTAGAAGTAGAACGCAAATCCGTGCAACCAACTAGCAACTACCCGGATTCCAAAATGAAATACTCTGCACAACTAAATGGGGGGCTTTGCCCCTGGACCCCAACAACGAAACACACCAAACCACAACCGAAGCATTCCGCTATCGCTGAGTGATTCTTCAAATTTCCAAAAAAAAAGGTTGGCGGACGCGTTCCTTCGCACTCACCCCTAAATTAACCACTACCGGTAAGGGCCTAGACTCAAAAGGGTTTGGTTGAGTTTGATGATAATTTATTGGTAATGGGTAGGTCTACCTACCTACCAACCTACCTACCTACCTACCTACCTACCTACCTACCTACCTACCTACCTACCTACCTACCTACCTACCTACCTACCTATATAGGGGGCTACCTACCTACGTACGTACCTATATCTAACTCACCACACGTATTAAAATAAAACAACAGGTTTTGTAATATGTAGGCCTACCCGGTAGTGTCTGTTTTGAGCATACTTATATTAATTAGGCTAGGCCTACTAATAATTTGCATCTAGGCTCTAATTACTAATGTGTTTGTGTGTATTGTAAATTGCATGCATGTTTGATTTATTGTTTTGAAATTGTGTGCATGTAGGCTTAATGATTGATGATTTTAATTGGCTAGAATCTAGCCGCTACATTTTGCCGAAAACATGTAACTAGTAACTAGTTCTAGTTGGACCGAGCATGTGGTGTATAGCAAGATGTGTAGGCCTATCGTTGATAATTGTAAAGAGAATTACTTAGTTGCAGAAACCCTCGAAAAAATGTCTGCGAGGATTGTAGGTGGCGGGATTCGAATCCGTGACTAAAAATAGAGTATCACTACGCGTAAGCTATCTGTTGGTTTAGTAGGCCTAGTAATGACCGCGCTTTATCTTTGATTAGCCAATCCTGAAACTGTATCGTTGTGGTTGTGGTTGACGATAATAAACCTCAACAAAGTATAGGATCTGAGGATAGTCCGTTGTTCAAACTTCGTTCGTTGCTTTTATGCTTTAGGCCTACACATAAGCCCCCTCGTTGGACAGAAGATTT